>JADLZN010010538.1:0-180000 GCA_018155175.1 Sinocyclocheilus anophthalmus
CATGCTTCACAACTCCTTGTTCAAGCTCTTGTTCTGTGCTGGACTATTGCAATGCTCTCTTGGAAGGTCTTCCAGCCACTTCTATCAAACATCTACAATTAATCCAAAATACCGCTGCAAGATTAATCTTTAATGAGCCGAAAAGAAGGCCAAAAAAGGAAAGGAACGCATGTTTATCAATTTGCACTGGCTACCAGTAGCTGCTCGCATTATTCAAGGCATTGATGTTTGCCTACAAAATCATCACTGGCTCTGCACCCCTTTACCTTAGTTCATTACTTCAGAGTTATGTGTCTCTAGAAGCTTGTATTATTGTGTTATAATTATAATACGGTGTATTATTGTGCCATCTCAAAGAAGCACAAAATCACTTTCACACACTTTTAAATTAACTGTTCCCTCCTGGTGGAATAAAATGCCCAACTCAATCCGAGCAGCTGAGAGTAGCGGCGATGACGGGTTTTGTGTGTCATTAACCCCATCTTCAACAATAGAACGAAGCTTTTTAAAAACACATCTGTTTCCACCTATTTACCCTCCTAACTATAGCACTCTCTATTCTGTTTTTTTGTTTTTTTTTTTTGTATTTTTTTTTTATTTTTTTTTTTAAATTTTTTTTTTTTTTTATTAAAAAAAAAAAAAAACACTAGCTTCTCTATTCTTTTTCTATTCTATATACTTGTTTTTCTTTGTGTGTGTGGTGTATATAATATTATATATATATATATATATATATAATATATATATTTATATATATATATAAAAATACCTTGCTACGTGTACTGCGCTTGGCTAACCGAGATTTGTCATTTGCACTTATATATTGTTGTTCTTTTGTTAGTTTTGACTGCTTTTATGGTCCCTCATTTTGTAAGTCGCTTTGGATAAAAACATCTGCTAAATAAATAAATGTATAGGGTTTCCCAACCTTTTTTTTGTAGTCGCGGCACCCCTTTGGAAATTTTTACAAATTTGTGGCACCCTACAAAATAAATTTTGTCACAATATTTGAATTTCTAACTTAGATATGATAATTTGAAAAGTATAGATAATCGGTACAACAGGGAAGAACTGCAGAAAATAATGTCATACAGATATTTTTAATAATATTAAAAAATGTTGTCCATCAATAGTGGCAATCAGTAGGCTAATTTCCAATGAAAAGACCAATTTATATGACAGAATTTAATGTAGGCTTTTATACATATGTAAACATGATTTAATTACCATTATAACTTAAACTATCTCAATGTTTGCTCACTCTGTGTTTTTTTAATTTTACAGTTGGGTAATTTTAGTGCAGTAGCACGAGAGAGCTTGATTTAAAACTTTGAATTGAATAAAAAATGACAAGTAAGCAGTCAGTAATAACATAAGAACAAATAAAGAAATTAATAATGATAGCACAAATTAAAAAAAAATTTATTAAAGACCGGCCCCCTTCGAATGAAATAAATTGCGTGTTTTTAGTTGTTTTTTCAGGTAGGTCTAACAAGATAGGGTTAAGAGATTTGTTTTACCAATATCCACATGATGTTTAGTAACTAGAAGAGCGATGAGTATCAGAACACGCGAGCATAACCATGCCGGTTAGGAAGATCAATGATCCATGCGAGGGCAGACGTTACCAGAGTTGCCAATTTTTACCCACACCAGTTTACAGCCACCAGTGGGCTATTGCAGAGTCAGAAACAATACTTGCTACTACATCCATGGTTACTGCGGCTCATATTTTTGAGTGGCCTTTGCTTGTTGTGAGCAATAAATAAACTCTAAACAATACCATAATGCCTCCGGCTGCTGAGCGTCACTGCCGGGTCATACAGTATATCTCGACATGAAACAGGAGCTTAAATCATTTTGTTTTAGCATTGTTGTCAGAGTTTGCGTGAGGTGCCCAAATTTCCCCCGGTCAGAGTTTGTTTTTTATAAATCCCACCTTTTGCGCATAAATAAAAAGATAAATAAATACATTTACTTATTTTAGCATGGAAATACCACGCTATTTTGAACTTTACTATATGGTTGTATTTGAAGACCAGACTGACCCATCGAAGTTTCTTACATCAGACACATGGCAATAATCAATAATAAATCAACTGCGTTCCTTTTAAAAAACTGGTTGTTAAAAAGCTAAGTTGTACCAACCAAAGATTGCATTTACTGAATATTCTTGTGAAAAAAAAAATTGAACGTTGTAATCAAGGTTTTTTTGAAGCCTGAATCTTATTTTTATTTACTTATTTATAAAAATTATTTTGATTTTCTAAGTTTGTTATTGCTTATTTTTATATTGGGGCTATACAAAATGTTTTAATAATATAGATATGTACTTATTTATACGTTATGGTATTTGTATTTTATAATTTTGTTTATATTTATGGTAGTAAAATTCCTATTCGGCCTATATAACGATATAAGAATCATTATGCTGGCCTAATAAAATTATTTTAGATACTACAAATAGGTATATGTTTTATTATAATGTTGAATGTTATTTTATTGTGTTTGATTTTGAATAATTTGTTTGTGTGTTTGATTGTAGTTGGGTGTGATGTGTGATTTGTTTGCTCTTTTGTTGCTTTTGTTTGTGAATTTTTTTATTGCTTTTTTCATGGAAAAATAAATACATATTAAAAAATAAAATTAAAATTATAATAATAATACTTAAATTTAAAAAAAATGTTCTTAATATTCTTAAAATATCTGTAATTGCTCTATACCAATTAATATGAATATATCAGAGTAGCCCGCCATGATAATACAACCTGATACCATGTGTACCACGGTAAGGTTTGATCAGAGGATCTCATCGGGACTCTTTGGTACTTTTCTGGGTGACGGTGGTCACCATGGACTACCCTGCTGCGTAGAACGTTCACGACCGTGTTAGAGTAGTTCTGTGAATGGGTGGGAAAGCGGCGCAGTAGAGCCCTGCGTTACAGCTCCCCCTGTAACGACTTGTTTTCAGTGTTTAACGGTTTGCTCCGGCGTACACCGAGCCACCCGCCGGTTTTCAGACGCACGCACACTCACGCGCATCCAGCATCAACAAAACACAGCCACGCGCTCCCGCGATGCGCCGCGGCCGCCTCAGCACCGACGGCGCGTTGTTTTTTGAAAGTTAAGATACGTTAACAAATTTAGACATGAAGTGACTGACAGCTGCTCTCACGTGAGAGTCGCGCCCTTGCGCTGCAGCGAGCAACGCGTCTTCATCATCGGCATCCTCATCCTCCGTGACCGACAGCAGCGCAACTGGAGATGGAGAGCAAAGACAAGAGCGCCGGTGAGCGACTGACGTCATTTCACCGACAGGGCTCTGTGTGTGTGTGTGTGTGTGTTTAGGTACGTGTGTACTGTGATGTACTTGAGTGTTGTAGTCGTAAGTCTTAGCGAGGTGGTGTGTGCATGTGCGTGTGGTGTGGTGCTGGACATGAGTGTGTGTGTGTGTGTGAATGTGCCGGTGCGTGGACATGAGAGCGGAGAGTGTGTGTGTGTGTGTGTGTGTGTGTGTGTGTGTGAGAGTGAGTGAGTAGACTGCGGTACTCAGGTCTGCTGTCCTGACGGGGTCTGGGGTGGGGTTGGGAGGTGCGGTAGTTTCATATGTGGATGCCTGCATCAGATGTTAGGCGCGCGCGCGTGTGTGTGTGTGTTGTGATGTGTGGGGTGGTGTGTGGGTATCTCTATCGCAGAGGTTGACGTTAAAATTCCGGAGGGCAGCAGAAATGCCTCTTGCATGGGGTTCGGCCAGGGAAGGGTGGTCTTCCTCCACACATCACATTCATACAGTCCCTGTGTGTGTGTGTGTGTGTGTGGGGCAGCGAGCTGTCGATACATCGAGTTCCTTCACATATTGAGACACCTGTCTGCGTCATACAACATGTTTTTCGGTGTGTAGCTGATTGTTTTTGTCTGTTTACACCAGTTTATTGATTTTAGAAGAAGTACAGATGGCATATGTTGATGTTCTTCCATGCAGTCATCAGCATTCAGGACGGGTAGCGCTTTCACTTTACTGCACCCGGATGTTCAGAGGAAATATATAGGAATATTTCACATGTGGCATTTATACGTGGCATGGTATAACCCTCAGTCTAGTTACTGCAGCTGAGTGTGACGTTGCTGTGTTTTATGGCCCAGTATTCAGCACTAATGAATGGATTTGGGTCAGTCTGAATCTGATATATGTAGCTGTTCGTATGTGCTGTAAATACAGCGGCCGCAAAACATATATGGCTGTCTTCTTTAATGGCACCTATGGTTTTGCGAGAAACCTTTGGAAGTTTCCACTGCACCAAAGGCTCTTTAAAGGTTCTTCAGATTTGTCTTCACCAAGGAAAAAATGGTTCTTCTAAGATCTGTTCATTGAAAGGTTCTTTGGGGAACCCAAAATGGTAGATACACTCTTAAAAATGTTTATTCAAAAGTGCTAAATAAAGTGCTACCAAATGCTGCAGGATCTTCTCTCAGAAGTAACTTTTTGCGTTGTCTTTTCAAATCAGCTAACCGCTGTAGCAATGGCTTTTAGTGAATGTGTTTTGCAGCAAATTAAAAAGTGCATGAACACAAGTTTGTGTTCATGAGTTGCTGCATTCTAATTTATTAGCACAAAGTAAGCTAAAAACAGACTCTTTATTGGCATTGATGAAGAACATTAACAACCATAAAACCTTCCCATTGCGCAAAAGGTTCTTTATAATGGAAAAGATTTTTTTATTTTTTTTAACAATTGTTCACCAAGGAAAGTGGTTCTTTGTGGAACCCAAAATGTTTTTTACACTCTTAAAATTGCAAGTCATGCTCAAAACTGCTTGCATGTCTATAATTAGATGCAAAATAAATATCAAGCATGCAAACAAATGCTGCTGATCTTTTTTCAGAACTAAAAATCAGATCAGTTCATTTGTGTGGCAGTGATTTTTAGTGGGTGTATGAAGCAAGTTATACCTCAAAGTGCATGAACACAAGTTGCCTTAATTCTGTACACCTTACTTTTTAGTGTGAAGCAAGCTACACTCTTAAAAACAGGCTCTTTATTGGCATCGATGGTTCCATGAAGAACCTTTAACATCCATGGAAGCTTTCCATTGCACGAAAAAGGCCATTTATAATAGAAGAACTTGTTCTACGCCAAGTACATTTTTTTTCTAAGAACTAATCACTGAAAGTTTCTTTAGAGAACCCAAAATGGTTCCCCTTTTTGCAATGTTTCATTTCAAAGTGTATAAATCCCACAAAAAATGGTTGAATGTCTATAATTAGATGCAAAAATATCATGCATTCAAAAAAAATGCTGCAGGATCTTGTCTCAGAATTTACTTTTTCCATTGACTTTTTAAATCAATTAACTCGTGAAATAGTCATTCTTATTAAATGTATGAAGCAAGTTGTCCGAAACATGCAAGTCCATGAACATAAATTTGTTTCCATGAGTTGCTGTGTTCTAGTCACCTAAATTTTTAACAAAAGTCACACTCAAAAATACTTGAAAGTCTATAATTAGATCCGAAATATCAAGCGTTCAAACAAATGCTGCAGCGTTTTTACTCAGAACTAACCTTTTACATTTAATTTGCAAATTAGTTAGTTGGTGTTGCACTGATTTTTAGTGGATGTATGTGGTCAGTTATGACCAAAACATAAAAGTATGTGAACAAACATGATTTCAAGTCAATTTTCATGAGTTGCTGCATTCTATCATCTTTTTTTTTTTTTAACAAGGAAGTAAGCTACGCTCTTAAAAACAATTTTTTTTTAATGGATCTATGATTCCATGAAGTAAGCATGGAGAATGGGTCCATACTACAAAAAAAAAAAAAAAAAGGGGGGGGTTTTCGCAGTGATGTAACTATTTTTGGATCCCCAAAGAACCTTGAAGTGATCAGTTCTTAAAACAACAACACTCTTATAATGTTGAAGACATTGAATAATCCGAAGAACCGTTCCACTATGAAGAACCTTTTGTGGAATGGAAAGATTCCATGGATGTTAAAGGTTCTTTATAGTAGAAAAAGGTTCTTCAGATTATTAAAATGTTCACACAAGACAAAGAAATGGCTCTTTTTAAGAACTGTTCACTGAAAAGTTCTTTGAGGAACCAAAAATGGTTTCTTCAGATCTGGAATACTTGTGATGGCCATTATCTTATAAACAAACATATATCCTTAGCAGTGCATTGAGAAGGAAGGTTCGATGGTGATTGTATATGTTGATCTGTGTGTTTGTAAACTGATAGTTAGTCGGGTGATACTCGCAATTGATTTTGGCTTGTATTGTCAGAAGGCGAGACAACAAAGCAAAACACTGGAGGAGTGAATCAATGTCAGTATATTCTTTTGCAGTCTGAATTGTTCTTTATTGTGCCTTGGCTGCATTTAAGGTCGGCGGGTGAATGTTATATTTAGGTAGTCTGAGACTAATGAAGTCTGGTCCACATCGCAGTTTATTCCAGCCCAAAACGCCCACTTAAACAAGAAGAGTTCCCAGACTGCTGCAACCGGCATCACCACATGAAATCTGTTTGATGCACTTAGTAATAAGTAAACTAGATATCCACTATGTCAGACAAACAAAAACACTATGGTTGGTCACTTTACATGTTAGTCAGATTGGCAGAAGTGGTGGTTCTTGATCAAAGTAAGCTCAGAAGTGGATCAGACTTTATTTATAGTCAAAAATCGTGGCTAAGCAAGACAGTGATCTAAACCGAGGCTTTAGATGGGTATGTTGTGCTGCTGTGCCAGTGATGGTTGTTCATTCTAGAACAGGTGAATGCTGGGAAATGGCGGGTCACCTGAGAGCACTTTGTTTACCATCTCTGAGGGATTTTAAAGGTGCAGTGTGTAATATATACACTAGCATTCAATACTACAGTTTGATCACAAATACACAAAGCAGTAATATTGTGAAATATTATTACTATTTCACATAACTGTTTCAATATATTTAAAATTTAATTTTAAAATGTATTGAAACGGAAAAGTACATTTTTTTCCCTGTGCTCAAAGCTGAATTTCCAGCATCATTTCTCCAGTCTTCAGTGTCACATGATCTTCAGAAATCATTCTAATATGCTGATTTGCTGCTCAAGAAACATGTAGTATTATTATTAAAATAGTTGTGCGGCTTCATATTTTTGCAGAAACTGTGACACATTTTATTTTTCAGATGAATAGAAAGTTCAAAAGGACAGCATTTATTTGAAATAGAAATACTTTGAAACATTATACATGTTTTACTGTCACTTTTGATCAGTTTAATGCGTCCTTGATGGATAAAAGTATTAATTTCTGTTTAAAAAATACTGTTTTGAATCGTACACTCTTAAAAATAAAGGTGCTTCAAAAGGTTCTTCAAGCGATGCTATAGAAGAACCATTTTTGGTTCCACAAAGAAGCATTCAGTCAAAGGTTCTTTAAAGAACCATCTCTTTTTTACCTTTTTGTAATCTGAAGAACCTTCTTTCGCCACAAAGAAGCTTTTGTGAAACAGAAAGGTTCTTCAGATGTTAAAGGTTCTTTTATGGAACCATTTAGACAAAAAAAAAAAAAAGTTATTTTATGGCATCGTGAAGCACCTCTATTTTTAAGAGTGTAGAGTATACTGAAAAGATGGCTCATTTTAGACAGTGTTGGTGTTGTACAGTGGAGATGTATTTTGTTATGGTGTGTTTGCATGAGTCTATCAGCAGGTGGCGTATACAGTGAGAGAGAGAAAATCTCAATCAGAATGATTTGCTGCCTCAGGTGCATCAGAGACACACGCAGTAAAAACATTATATTGTTAAAATGAAACATGTATCAAGAGCATGTCAAAGTGATTTCTGATGGACATGAAGAGAAAATCTCTATCTGTGTGGACTTTTGCTGACTTAAGGATTTAAGTATCTATCTATCTATCTATCTATCTATCTATCTATCTATCTATCTATCTATCTATCTATCATCATATATAAGTACTAAGACACAGAAAATGTGATTCTGGGATCTGTCCGAAATCTATCTTCACATGCATATCATGGTGTTATTTGTTCTTCTCTTTGAGTCGTTACTGAAAATCATGTTGTGGCCTTCGACCTTGGTTAGATGGAAGTGTGTTTGATTTAGGCTTGTTCACATGACAGTCAACCTTGACCTGTTCCACACACACACACACACACACACACCACACACACACACACACACACAACACACACCAACACACACACACACACAGGACAGAGTATACAAGTGTTGTGAAAAGCTTTAAATACCAGCTATCACATGGTGATCCATTCAGTCACACGACCTCACCATGTGACAGAGTTCATGAACACGGTGACATTTCTCATCAATAACACTTAAACAACACAGGCTTTACACAATTCAACATGAACACATATACAGCATATGTGACCCTGGAGCACAAAACCAGTCATAAGGGTCAATTTTTTAAAATTGAGATTTATACACCATCTCAAAGCTGAATAAATAAGCTTCCACCGGACCATTTGACTGAGATACAACTATTTGAATATCTGTAATCTGAGGGTGCAAAAAAAAAAATCAAAATATTGATTAATCAAAATTAATCAAAATAAATCGCCTTTAAAGTTGTCCAAATGAAGTTCTTAGCAATGCATATTATTAATCAAAAATTAAGTTTTGATATATTTACGGTAGGAAATTTACAAAATATCTTCATGGAACATGATCTTTACTTAATATCCTAATGATTTTTGGCATAAAAGAAAAATGTATAATTGTGACCCATACAATGTATTGTTGGCTATTGCTACAAATATCCCCCAGCGACTTAACACTGCTTTTGTGCTGCAGGGTCACATATAATACTTGTAAAACATTATTCTACTCACACAAACTCACATAAAAGGGAAGTTTTATTTGTCACACTGTATGTGTGGTGTGTATGCATGTATTGTACTGCATTGTCCAATCATTAGGCAGGAAAACATCCAGGAGTTTAGGACGGTGAATCTTTTAGTTGACAGTGAATTGATTTGATCCATGATTCATTGGTTTTCTTTTTTTCTTTTTTAATTATTTGATTCAGTAGCTTTTCAAATTGCTATATGCTTTTTATGCCTTTTTTGTTAAGACAATAAAAAGAAGAATGACAAACCACTTTAGGTTGTTTATTGCACCAAAAGTGACTGAAAAGGAATATCATTGACTACATTTATTGAACATACAGGGCATTTGGAATCAGTGCTGAATAAATCTAAAATTATAATTATAAAAACTATTGGTAATTGAAATAAAGCTGCAATAAAATAAAATTAGGTATTAGTTAAAAACAGTACAGAAAATTAGAAAGTAATTGGCAAACTAACTGAAATGACGTTAAAGTTGAAGTACTAAAATTACTAAAATGGAATTAAAAATGAAATATAATACATATTTGTATATATACTTATATACTTTAATATACTTATAATATAAGGGTATACTTGTGTGTATATACATATGTGTATATACTTGTATAATAATATAAGCTATAGAAAATGAATAAAAATGTCAAAAGCACATACAATTGAAACTTAAAATAAAAACAAATGAAAATATAGAAGCAAAAGCTAAATATTCAAAATATTAATAAATACGATAATAGATATGTAAAATATAAATAACTCTAAAACACCAGTGCTTGGAATATAGTAAATAGTACAAGACAAAAATAAACAACATACATGAGACTTTTTCAAATGTGTATTACAGTACAAATGGTAATCAGTAACTTTTTACAAAATAATATTAGCATTGCAATGTTACTTTTGATCAGTAGCGTTATCAGCCTTGTGCTCAAATTACTCATTTAATTGCCAGCCAACTCACAGATTAATTTGTGCTCATAAATATGTATTCATTGCATGTTGCATATTACATATGCAAGTAATATTCCTGGGAAGACTACTATATAATCAGTTTATGGTGTTCAGTCTGCTCTCAGGTTACCAGCCGCCAAAATCTGCAGCGTAAACTGTGTCAGGTTGCTTCATCTGATTCTGATCTGCTGACGTTCAAACAAGCCCGATGTATCATTGAAACCCTTCAACACATGTGAAATAATGCTTGTGTGTGAGAGAACCTCACATCTCTTCCTTCTTAAACTGAGTTTTTATTTAACCGCGACTAATGATGCACAGAAAAACATTTTATTGGCTACTCGGCTACAAGTTGCTCTCCGGAATATCATTGGTCAAAAATCAAATATTAAACTCCAGATATGTTCTGATTGGCTGCGATTGAGTCACTATGTGCAGCGTTTTCACTCTCAATGAGGACAGCAAACCTAGTTGACACTTAAAGTTGGTTAGGACACAGTGTTGCTATAAACCTGTCCTGTAGTGTTGTGTTACACAGCCTTGTGTCCCAGAATGATCCTGCTTGAGACCGAGATCAAAGAGTGTAATATTCCTGAAGAAAGCTGCTCGATAGCATGGCACCATGAAGGTCTCCTGCTTCTGAAGCCATTGAGATGAATGGGAATGGATAGAGAAGTCCAAAATGTAAAAAACAAAGAACTAAAGGAGAAATGATAAATTGATAAACAGATCTTTGTCTTCATAATTTGTTAGTTGATTCGATGTGAAATGCCTCATTCAGCCAATAAATCCATTAAGGCAATATTGCATTGCAGCATGAATCATTTATGCGGTTACTGTTATAGGATTATTGTTTGGCTGTTTGCTGACTGTTGTTGCTGTTTTGGCATTATTTTCAAGTATTTGTTGTGTTGTGATGAGCTCATCTTTTTCATTGATTTGTTGATTCTCACTGTTCTTGAGGTTTGTCTGTCAAGTGTTGAGGTCTATATGCAACCTACTAAAACTATATCTCAGATATCTTGGTTTGTAAAGCACCTTCAGAAACATAATATAGCATAGTGTCCTATAAAACTAAACTGTGAAAAATTACTTTGACGTTTACCGTTTGCAAGAAAATGCCATTTCGTTTTTTAATGTGTCACTTGCTGGTCTTTGTAATTGGTTCTGAAATTTACTAGCAATTTCTGAGTTTTTTTTTAGTGTACATGTATATGACTACAAAAATGATGGCTCAATCATTTTACTAAGAAATCTGTACACTGGAAAAACAATGGGTGTAGATACATTTCTTTTTCATTTTGTACTTGTAACATTATTTCAAAGTAAATCTTACTGAAAACGATAAAATCTATTTTCACTCAGAAATTGCTAGTAGATTTCACAAATACGACAAATTGAATTAATCGTAAACATACTCCAATAATCATACAACTTAGAATTTTTTTTTTACAGTGTTTGCAGTATGCAGCAATAAATATTTTACACAGTACCGAGTACTTTGTCAAGTTTGATTCATTATCATCACATTTAAAATTCTATTTCGTGTAGAAATGTCTGAACTTTCTGTCACTTTCTGAGTGAATCTTACAAAACATTAAATGTCAAATTTTAGGAAAAAAAATATTTTGCATAACAAAAATTCTTAATTTAGGATCATTTTATTTTATTTTTGTTATTTTAACGTTTATTTTCAAACAGTAACACAAAATAATAATACAATTTGTCTTTATTAACCCTATAAACTGTATCATATTTGATACACAATTTTAAGGCCTCTAAATGATGATCAAAACCTTGCTGTTAAACCTCACAATCACACACCATCTACTACATGTCTTTTGTCATCTATTTGATAATTTAGAGTTTTTATTATCAAGAAAAAGTTCTTTAAGTATAACTGTACAAACGTGCACCTCAGCTGGTGCTTCACGTCTCTTTTTTGCTGTCAAATCTTTACTGATTTTTATAAAGGAAACATAAGAATAACTTTGATATTGTTAGTAATATTTTACGATAAATGCTTACTGAAGCAACCTAGGTCCAAAATAATTTTTACAATGTATTTGTGACTCAAAAGGTCCCGAACACATGTAATTTTTCTTCAGTGCAAGTATTTTAGAGCCCCCTGCTGGTCAACAACAGCAACAGCACAAACTTCCATTAGCAGTTTGATTTTGCACACAGACACAATTACAAACTCTGTTCCATGACGACACACATTCTCCCGCAAACACACACGTTTACAGCTGCGTTTAACCCTGCGCTTCTTGTGCAGTCGAGCTCTCTGTCTGTGTGTGTGTGTGTGTGTGTGTGTGTGTGTGTTATGAAGAATCCTCCAGCTCAGCACTTTGAGTCTGTAAACAGCATTATAAATAGCTCTCGCTCTCAGTAACACCAACTTACGCTCTCAGAATAGTCTCTTGCGGCTCTATTACGCATGCGGGACGCACAGATCCCGTTTCTCACGCTGGTTTTTCTTACAGACTCTCTTAATTACTTTTGATAGATCGTGGTTTGAGACAAGTGTCCTTGTGTGTTAAAGGTAGCTACAGACAGCATTATAGAGACACCGCAGATGCACATGACATTTATAAAAGATCAGCTTGTCATAATAAAAACACACGACTAATGATGCACACAAACTCTGCACAGAGACATTGGCTGTGTTCGCAATAACATAGAAGCATACAACTCTTACTATTTACACAAATACACGGAAAATGTCTAATACACAAGCAGAGTGCACTATATCCATCATGCAATCCGCTCGATTTGAATTTTCACTTCCAGTGTCATGCATGCAAGAGAATAAACAGGACTAGAAATTAACATCTCCCTTCTTTGATGCTCAAACATGTAAATTTTAATCTTTAATTGTGAAACAAAAGAAGATCTATTATTTTACTTTGAAGTGTTTATACACCATCATCATATTTGTGCTGCATTTAATTTATACTGACTTTAATAAATGAATACATTTGAAAAATAATACGGTCCTAAAGTAGGCTGCATTTTTATTATGCAATGTTATTTTTGTGCTGCATTTAATTTATGCTGATTTTCATCAAGATAAATTGCATTACAATGTTGTTACGGTTTTTTAAAATTATTACAAATAAATCTTAAAATCTTAAAAATAAAAAAGTCTCAAGTTGGCTGCATTTTTATTTTGCAAATAATAATTTTCTTAAATTTTGACATTTTTAACGTTTTGTAAGATTTATCCAGAAAGTTCATACATTTCTAAACAAAATTTCAATTTTAATCTATAATCACATTTTACCTCACATTTCTCACATGAAATGTTAAGCAAATAATGATGTTATTTTACTTGCAAAGTATTTATAAACCATTGTCATGCATTTAGGTTTTGCTGATTTTAATAATAAATAAATTCTAAATAATACTAAATATATTTTGATTATGACCAAAATAATTGTTCATAAAAATATTGACATTTCGTGTTTCTTTTGGTACGATTTACCAGAAAGGGGACAGAAGGTTCAGCAATTACACAAACTTAGATTAGAAATGGGTGGTATCCTTTCTGAGTTCAATGATTTAGCTGGATGTAGCAAGGTACAGTACTGGTGATAATATTCATTGTTGCTACGGTAAAAACAATATTGATAAAACAAATTATTGTACCTTTTATAGTGTACGTCAAAACATCTGTCTTAATTCAGTGTCTACGTGGCATTCTTTGTAATTATTTCTTATATTTTTAACAGCTATTCCCTAGTGAAGATTGTTTACACATGTTTCATTAATAGAGTATTATAGTATTACTTCAAGTAAGTGAATTGAGAACGTAAGCAGTCCATTAGTGTTGCAATTCTGAACCACACACACACACACACACACACACACACACGTCTCTATTACAGACAGACACACCCCTCTAGCCCACACCACCACACACACACACATTTGCACAGGCAAATATCAGGGGCGCACATGGTCACTCACTCGATGCCATGTGTTCTAAATACAGAGGAGAGAACAAAGTACGACAGGGAGAGAGTCGAGAGCATTGGATCGATCAGGCACACGTTTAAAGGTCTGGAAGTTTTAAACACATCATTCACACACACACACACACACTCAGACGTGTGTGAAAGACCATGACGCGTTACTGTAGTCTGTTCCGCCGGCTGCTGTCTCACGGCAGTAAAGGAGAGGAGGAGGATGAGGAGGAAGGCCCGGTGAAGACCATCATCCCTGAACTCGGTCAGTCTCTCTGAAGTCATTAGAGCTGCATTAGTGTCAGACCGGCTGACGGTAATGACTTAGTCCTTTTCTGATGCTGTTTACAACGATTTCAGTGCATGTTCTTCTAAAGAAGTTTGTCTTTTATTATCTTTCATCAAACTTTCTCTGCCTCTGAAATGATTTTATTTTCTGCTGATGTAATTATCGCTGTGTGGGTGTAGAGAATAATATTAATCAATAATATCACAGCCTTATGATCAGTCTAATCAAATCCTGCTGGATAATGTAATGTTCCGCCCACATCACTTCCTGTTTAATATTCTGCTTCTCCCAGAAATTTGGCACTTTGGGGTCTGTTATTTAAAAAAAATTTTTTTTTTTTTTACTTTTATTCATGAAGGACACAGTTATATGATCAAAAGTGACAGTAAGGACATTTATAATGTTACAGAAGATTTCTATTTCAAATAAATGCTGTTCTTTTGAACTTTCTGTTCATCTGTGAATCCTGAAAAATAAAATGCATCACAGTTTCCACAAAAATATTGGGCAGCACAACTGAACTAAAGGCAGAATGTTTCAGAGCAGGGGCAAATCAGCACTATTAGAATGACTTTCTGAACGATCCATGTCTGAAATGCAACGGACTGGAAAAATTCCGCTTTGGCCACAGCAATAAATACATTTGAACATATTATTACATCGAATAAATGTTATTTAAAGTGTAATAATATTTACGCTTTTGTGTGTATTTTTTTGGTGCTCTTGGTGAGCCAAAAGAGACCTTATCAACCCCAGACTTTTGAGGGGATAACGGGTGTTTAATCGTTATGGAATGTGAGTGCGTTTTCATTTTGTGTTAAAGCCACAATATTAATTGTTGCCGATTGAGAGGGCGTGTAGTCAAATAAACAAAGAAAATTGTGTTTGAGGAAGCAGTGAGAGTGTGGAATCATGGGAGTTGTGGTCATCATCTTAAACAGGCGCTGCAATCCGAGGGGCCCTCGGGGCAGGAAATCATGTTATGGAGAGCTAATGATTTATTAACGTTCGTAGAATGAAGCAGGGTGAGGCATGCCAAGCCGTTTGAAGCGAAACGACTCTGGTGCTGAGCACGAGAGCAGACACACGGCCTCGAACAGCAGCGGAGTTAATTATGCACTTAGTCTTTCAGGGCTTCCGCGCTTTGGTCAGCGTATGTGGGTTTAAGCGCGATGTTATCATACTAGCTACCTTTGAAATTCTGTTTTATGCTTACCCCTCTGGTGCGGTCTCACGATCATTAACACACACAAATATTAAAGCGTCTTTTGGTGTTTCCCTGTTTTTTACAAAACAAAACCGGACATCGGAGGGGTTATGATCAGTGGGGGCGGACATATAGACACGCTCATATATAACACTGTTCTATTGGTTTTTGGATATTTTAATTAAAAAAACTTACATATTGTGCCTTTTAAAGGGGTCATCGGATGCTAAATTCACTTTTACATGTTTGTTTGAACCATAAATGTGTGTCGGGCAGGTGTGTACACATCTACCCTAAATGAAAAAATACCAGCAAGTGGTTTTTATTAATCCTAAAAAGACTATCCCCCTTTTTCAAATCAGGCCATTCTCAGCTTCTTGACTGTGTGACGTCACACTGACGAAGGCCCCTCCCACGGTAGTTGATTGACAGTGCCGTCTTACCTTAAGACCCACCCTGAGTGAGCTGTAACAGTCCGACCGCCATTGTTTCACCGCTGGAGCAGATGTTGACTAATGTTGCTAAATGCGGCTAAATTAAACCATCTCTCCGAGCACGGCTCGTCACCCCACAGAAGAGAGGGGCGGGGTCTTCTTCTTCTTTTGTGTTTAATGGCGGTGGGCAAACCCGCCCTAGGGAACCAGCAGAGCTCATTAGCATTTAAAGCAACATGCAACAGAACGAGTTGATGTCTGCAGAGCTGATTTTGACAGGGTATGACTAAAGTATGTTATAGGCTTTTCATTAAGACCCTAAAAAATCATATCAACTTGTGGAAAATGGGCATCCGATGACCCCTTTAAATGTTGATTAACTAATTAGTGAAGCATCTGGTGAAAGTTTATTTGCTGCAGAGCTGCTGGTCAATGAGTTCTTTGGTGTTTAATTAAAGTTACTGTAAGCCGTGTTACAGTTATTAATATCATGGCACACTGTCACATTCTGCAAGTGATTGCGGTGTTTGAGATGTCTGAGCTGATGCTGTGAAGTTTTGGAAGAGGTCATAAGTCGGTAAATAGTATCTATTTCTATCTATCTATCTATCTGATTATTTATTTCTATCTATCTATCTATCTATAATCTATCAATCTATCTATCTATCTATCTATCTATCTATCATTCTATCATTCTATCGTTCTGTCTATTGTTCTATGGTTCTGTCGACTCGTTCTGTCTATTGTTCTATGGTTCTATCCATCGTCAGCAATAGTCTATATTCGTATGTAGTTTCTCGTTCCTTCCATTGTCGTCCGTCCGTCCGTCCGTCCATCCATCCATCCATCCATCCTTTTTGCATGAAGCTTCTGCTAAAGGCAAAGCAAGTTTAGTTTCAGGGTTGCTTAGAGTTCAGCTTTACACTCACCCTTGTGCTAAATTAACAAACTCCCAGAGTGCACTGGGGTCACTAACTGTGCCTGGAATAAGAGCGGTTCACGTAACATTTGACAAAAGGCTCTTTGAAGTGTCAAATTGGTACATCATTACTGTCATTTTTAGCAGTGATGGCGTTATATTTGTGTGGATGCCTGTGTTATTATTTGTCTGACTGGGTGCCGGACTGAACGTATCGTTCTGTTAGTGTTGTTTCGTGTGCGTCTCAGATCCAGTGTGGTAAACATGAGCACAACAGACCAAAATAATGATGGCGAGGATGATGAAGAGGGGATTTGAGTGTGTATGTGTGGATTAGCACGAGCGTGTGTTGCTCTCTCTGCAAAAGGCAGCAGTAAAAGAAGCTCAACACTGTATAAAAATACTTGAATAAATATATCAATTCCACTCTCCAGTTTCTCACACCATTCTTTATCTCTTTCTGTTTATCCTCCTCGCTCTTTCTGTCCGTGCTTCAGTTCTTAGAGTATGAACTTGCACAGGTCTGAAATGAATCTCGCGAAACTAGTCAAGAACATGTCATATTTCACCACAAAATCAAAAGAAAGAATTGAAAATCATGTTTTTGCACACAGACATTAAAGCTTACCTTCAGGCCATTTAAAGGACTAGTTCACCTAAAAATGAAAATGTGCTCACCCTCAGGCCATCCAAGATTAGGATGAGATTGTTTCTTCATCAGATTTGGAAAAATGTAGCATTGCATCACTGGTTGCTCACCAATGGATCCTCTGCAGTGAATGGGTGCCGTCAGAATGAGAGCTGATAAAAGCAATGGTTTGAGGTTAAAAATGTCTTGATGGATATGTTTCAGCTTTTGTCTTCTCCAGATGTTAACTGATGGACTAGAGTGGTGTGGATTACTTTTGGATTATTGTGATGTTTTTATCAGTTTTTGGAACTCATTCGGACGGACACTTCACTGCCAGAGATCCATGTGTTGATGAGACACTGATCGCAATGTAAATTCTCCAACTGAGGAAAGAAACCAAACTCATCTACATCTTAGATGGCCTGAGAGTGAGCACATTTTCAGCAATGTTTTACTGTAAGAAAATAAACCTTAAACATTCAATCTTAAAGGTCCTAAAATTTGATGTATTTTGTTGTTTTTGTGTGTGTGTGTGTGTGTGTGTTGAAATATGACATTGATATGTTTTCATGAAACGCACAATTAGTTTTATAGTCCTGAAGGAAACAGAACTCTTCCATGTTGATGCATTGCTCCGTAACTTGATATTGTAGTGAAACAGAGTGCAGTGTACACTTATCTTTCATCTTATCACTCAGTAGGTTATTATTTTGTGCGTGATTATCTGTGTGTCCAGCTGTGTTTTCTCATTTCAGCTCAGACACAAATATTTCATCACCTTGTAAATGAAACTGACAGAAATGCTTTATATAAGACTTTTTACATTGCACACTTTGTATGCGCCTGTAGACAAGATACAGAAATGGTTTGAGCTGTATTCATAAAATGTAAAAACGTTTTACGTCAAAGGTAAAACCACAATAAATAAATAAGTATGAATCTCTTAAACCTAAAAATCTTAAATGAAAATCAGAATTTTAGCATTTCAGTTTTTAATTATTTTCCCTCACATTTCTCACTTGAAATGTAAAACAAATTATGAAATATTTTATTTTACTTGCAAAGTATTTATACACCGTTGCCATATTTGTATTGCATTTAAATTATGCTGATTTTAATTAAACATTTTTTTAAAGTTTTATTTTACTGTAAAAAAATACACCTTAAACATGAAATAAATAAATAAAATCTTAATGCTCCTAAAGTAGGATTAAATGTAAAAAAAAATCTTATATGCAAATTTAAATGGAAAGTGCAATTTCATATACATTTATGGTTTCAAAAATGTGAAAGAAACCGTAATTATACATCTTTAAATCTAAATCTAAATCCTAAAATATTAAATTAAAATATTAAAATTAGTACTGATGCATCTTAAAATCAGAATGTTTTGATTTTAGTTTTTATTTACATTTTCCCTCACGTCTCTCATGAAATGTAAAACTAATTGTATATTAATTTACTTGTAAAGTGTTTATGCACCATCATTTGCACTGCATTTAATTGCTGATTTTAATAAAGAAAGATTATTCAAGTTTTATTGTACTGCAAGAAAATAAGCTTTAAACATGACAAAATTAAGCCTTAATGATCCTAAAACAGGCTTAAATGAAAAATCTAAATTTGTATCATTTTTATCTGACACATTTGGCTAGATGTGCTGTAACAGCAGTGTATTTTTATCCATGACACATAACTGTGGTGTATTCTGATGAAATCAGGGAATAGCGGTGGATCCACGATCACCCACACACCTCACAGGAGAGCCGGTGGTGCGAGGGGTTTCTGCTGGGCTCTGCTGCCCCCACGTGTCTCACAGCATCCTCACCTCTGCAGACATCAGCCCAAACACCTAACACAGCATTAGAAAGACACTAAAATCACAGATGGGCATTCCGTTTGAAACGGTCAGTGAAAGATCGTATGTTGGTTTCTTCAGTTAAAATGTAGCCTACGCCTTGAATCCAGTGATGTCTGCCAAATATAGTCATACATTTACAGTTGCATGCTTTCTATGATCTGAAAGAGTGCTAGAACTCCATTTAAAGCATGAAATATGAAATAATAGTCAGAAAAAAAGTATAATTAAAAAAAAAATGGAACAGTTTATTGAACCTTTAGACAAAATATTAAATAAAAAGTAACATATGTGTTTTTTGTTTTCATCATATTTGATCCATCAGGATTTTATGGCTCATATAATCTGATATAGTGAGAATATGGAGTAAAAACAGCTGTTTTATTCAGAGACTCACGCTGAGCAAAAATATGCATTTTGGTGCAGATGCTGATATTTATATGATGAGATTCTGATGCTTGTAATGTAAATCTCTGATATCTTGACGGATAGAGCAGATACTTAATAAAATGTATCACTCTACAGAATATATCCAATAATATGTCTTAGTAAGATGATATTTAAATGCTTAGTTTGAGGATCAAAGCATAATGTTCTAATTTATCTAGATGTTTGAAACCAACATGCAAGTCACTGCAAGAGAAAGCAAGCATTTGGATAATTTCAACACCTTGCAGACAAAGCCTATGTGACAACTAGCCCCGGTCTACCGTATATGTGTATATCTATCTATCTATCTATACACACACACACACACACACACACACACACACACACATATTTGATTTACTATATTCCTTTTTGCACTTTATTAGGACAAAGAAGATTGCTAGAATCTCGGCATGCAATCCTCTTATTTGGACACATAACAAACGAATTTCAAGAATTGAGTTTTTTTGCTCTTTGGTGGATTCTATATGGCTAAGGATCATTTAAAAAAGTCCTCACATGTGTTGTAAAAGCTATTTACACCGACTTTAGAACAATTCCAAGGTCCTCGGTAGAAAATGAAAATTTTTTATACATTGCCAATCTTGTGTCTTCATTGAGATCTAATCATGTTTGTGTGAAGGTTACGCGTATAGAATGTAATTAGCGTAATTTGAAAGCTATATATGTCAGATGTATTTTTCCTTTCAGCAAGCCCCTGCACGTGACGTCAGCGAGTCCCCCGTGACGTCACCGCCCACGATTACGCGCCAGTGTGGCGTTCAGCAGCGTCTCCCCTCGCGCCCCGCGCAGAATAACGAGATGAATAGCGGTCATTAGCTCATTACGATGCTCACCGGGAGGGTTATCGGTTGCTGTGGCTCGGCTCGCGTCGGTTACCGTGTGGAGCTCCGTGAGGATGTGTCGGATGTGCCGCTGTAGCGCGTGGATGTCTTTTGTCTGCGGCGCGCGGAGACTGAACCGGAGCGCGTGAAACGATGCTGATGCTGATGCTGATGATAAAGGCGTCTCTGTGAACTGATTTTGCGATGAGGATTGCGCGGCTGCTCCGGCAGAAAGGAGCGCACATGCTGCGGTGTCTGTGTGCGCAGAGAACCGAACCGAACAGCACCGACACCGGTGAGACACTGCAGGAACACACACACACACAGGTTTACATTTGTGAAAAGTGGGGACATCCCACCGGCGTAATGGTTTTTATACTGTACAGACCGTATATTCTATTGCCCTACACCAAACCTACCCCTTACAGGAGACTTTGAGCTATTTCAGATTTTCAATACACTCCATTCTGTGTGATTTATAAGCGTTTTGAAAAGTGGGAACATGGGGTAATGTCCTGAAAAGTCACCTTCTCCTTGTAATACCTATGTTATACCTTTGTCATTATACAAATTTATGTCCTCATTTGTCACAAAAACGCTCACACACTCACACTCACACTCACAAACTCACACTCACCACACACTCTCACTCTCACACACACACTCAACACTCACTCACTCACACACCACTCACACTCACACACACACACACACCATCACACATTCACGCTCACACGCTCACACGCACACCCGCTCACTCACGCACATCACTCTCACACTACACTAACTCTCAAACACACACTCACTCACTCACTCACATACACACTCTCTCTCTCACTCACACACCACACACACACACTCACACTCACATCACACTCACAACACACACACACTCACACACACACACACACACCAACACACATCACACACACCACACACACACTCACTCTCCACTCACACTCACACTCACACACACTCACACACACTCACTCTCACACCCACACTCACACAAACACATCACACATCTCCACACACACACACACACACACACAACACACACACAACACACACACCACACACACACACATCACACGCAAACCACAACCACCCCACACACACACACAACTACACCTGAACGCACCCTATCACTTACACACACACTCCACATGCACGCACACGTTCATCGCACACTCACACACACTCACAACACGTCACACTCACAATCACACCAATCACTCTCACCACCACACGCTCACACGCACACTCACAAATCACTCTCACACACACTCACACCACACACTCACACACACACACACATTCACGATCCACCTCACACGAACACAAGCTAAACCACACACACACTCCCACTCTCACACTCACACACACACACAAACAAACAAACACACACACACACTCACACACACACTCACACACACACACACACACACACACACACACACACACACACACACACACACACACACACACACACTCACACACACACACACAACCACACACCCACTATCACTCACAAACACACACACACACTCACACACACACACAACACACTCACACTAACACTCACACACTTCACACACACCTCACACACAACCACACACACAACACACCACTCACACTACACTCAAACACACTCACAACAACACACACACACTCCACTCACACTACACTCACACACACACACACACACATCGACTGAATGAGAACATACAAACTTCTCCATTTTTCTATATTAAGCTCATTTATTTATTTACCTTATTTATTCATTTTTTATTTTTTAAGACATCATTTAAGGAAGGTTTTGTCAGATTTAGCTAACTTCTGTGGATAATTTTGTAAGTATGAACACACTCTCACAATCACACACACACTAAATGAGAACATGAAAACTTTTTATTTTTTCTATATCAAGCTATAAAAATAAAAAAAACTTTACACTTTATTTTGAGGTGTCCTTGTTACACGTGTTACTTGTACTTACTATTATAATAACAATAAAACATGCAAATAACCCCAACCATATAGTAAGTACATGTAGTTGATTAATATGACTTGATTTAAATGTATAATTACACTGTAACAAGGACACCTTAAAATAAAGTTGTAACTAAAATTTTATAAAAAGTAGTAGTAAAATAATATATAATGCCTATTTGATATTATTATTATTTTTTTATTAATTTAATGCCAATTAATATATTCATATAATAATAATGTATTATTTACCTTCCTTTAAGGAAGGTTTGTCTAAATAGGCAACACAAAAAAAGTATTATTTTCCTATATCAAGCTAATCGAGAATAAAAATACTGGTATGTATGTATGTATGTATTTACTCATTATTATTTTACAATTGTGAACATCCTTTAAGGAAGATTTTGTCTAAATTGGAACAAAAAAAACTTCTTATTTTTCTATAAACTTTTCTATAAAACATACATCCAAGTATTTTCAAGAACAATAAAGCTAATCAAGAACAAAAATACTTGCAGTTTGTTGTGTTGTTGTTGTTTGTTGTGTGTGTTGTTGTTGTTAGTGAGTGATAGTGTGAGTTAGGGCTGTGTATCACCAGCAAAGTCACGATACTATACGTATCACGGTACAGAGGCCACGATACGATACATATCACGATACATGACTGCACTGAATTTCACCTCAGCAGAATTTAGAAAAACAGCTGTTTATTAAACACTGCTATAGTGCCATTTCTAACTATTGGCAGAGCAGGCAGTTGACCTCTGCATTACGAAGGGCCTCCATAACTGTACCACAGTACAATATAGGTAATGGCATATGTTTCATGTTTACATTGTGCACTCCCCACCAGGTACAATATTCTGATTGTTTGCATCTTATTTTTAAGCCCATAAATAATAATCTACTTGTTCTAATAAATGTATATTGTAATGTACTCATTCTAATATGTTTAAAAAATAATTTACATTGCTGGTAGGTTATCATTGCACAAATTAACACACTCTCTACAATTAAAAAAAAATTAGAAGAGTTCTAAACTAACGCGCTGTCTTCACTGTATCTAACGCACACACGCTCAAGGCTGATTTAAGGCTGATTTATACTCGAGCATCAGCAAGTTCGCTTTGAGTGCGCGCAGCGTCGTTTCGCGTGGCGGTGTGCACAACATTTTTTGTAACTTTCCGCACAGCTCCGCTTCCGAAGATGCACGAGTTCAAAGCGACTCTAGCCGAACATGCACGTCTGTGCCAGCATTTGTGTGAAACAGAAGCAGTTTGATGTTAAGTGCAGTCACACACACAGATCACGCTGCGGCCGAACTCAGACATTCAGGAACAAACTTTTTAGCGCTGCCCCGCAATTTTATCAACTAAATAGCTTAATCGCTCAAGAGCTACATTAACTTTCTCAACAAGGAGCTGGTAACATCATTGTTTCTAAAGGAATTAAAGCCACAGCTTTACTGTTAATAGAGAAACGCGGCAAAACGGTGGTAATTCATACATACACAGCCTCTCTCTCTCTCTCTCTCTGTCGTAAATGAACAGTTGATGAATCACACTTTTCTGAGAATAGACTTGAAGTGGAGATAGCTAAACTGCAAGCTAAGCAGTGTTTTCAGAAAGCAAGCGCGTTTATCCAGTGGAGAGAGAGCGCGTGAGCACAGGGTTGCCAGGTTGACAAAGATAAGTAGCACGTTTAGCAGATATTTCTGTATTGCGCAAGTGTAAAGCTCTGTTTTGGGGATTGGTGTTCCTCTGCGGTCAGATTATTAACAGATGCTCTATTCATTCTTTTTTAGAAACTTTTTCTACTAAATTTTAAACGTTTTAAAATGAAGCGTGGTCCACTGCTGCACACGTGACACAATATCGATACAGATGCTCGTGTTATCAAATCTCTGTGACGATACATCGTCGTATCGATATTTTGAACACAGCACTAGTAGTAGTAGTACTAGTAATATTAACAACGAAGTTCATTTCTAACTTCTGAGGATAATGAAAATGTTTTGTTTTTTATATCAAGCTAGTCAATAATAAAAAAATAATTATTTTTGAATTATTTTTATTATTATTAACAACTAACTTCTGTGCATAATTTTGCAAACACACACTCACAACCATTCACTCATGTCAAAATTGGAATATTTAAATTTTTATCTATATATCAAGCTAATCAAGAAGAAACAATATGTACTTAGACATACCAGTTGACTTCGGTATGTCTTAACTCCACAGAACATTGTTTTAAGAGTCTTCTGGCCCTTCCACGTGATCTTTGGCAAACTTTAGATGAGCAGTCCTGTTCTTGTAGAGCACTGGTCATGCACATGCTCTTATTTAGTGCTTTCTTGATGGTGGCTCATCATGAACTCTAGTCAGTGAGAGGCCTGGAGATCCTTAGATGTCAGATGGTTCTTTAAGACTTACTGGAATATTATACATGGCTCTTTTGTGTGGTGTTTGTTTGATTGGACTGGATTTTGTTCCCAATTCTTAGGGGTTCTTAAACGGTTTGATCTTTGATTGGCTATACTTTGGAAGCAACATTTTCTTCCAGTTTCCCAAGAAATAAGTCCTGTCTTGTGAGTTTTGAGTTATTCTGTGAGTCTCAAGCCTCAGCATAAGCAGCTTCGCTAGATGTTGTTATGGTGACTGTTGAGAGTTTATTCTAGTTTATTCTGAGGAACGAGCAGCTGGGCCGGTTGCATAAACCGCTTAGACTAGACTTAAAAAGTTAGTCATCTAATTTTTTCTCTTTAAGACTAGTCAAGTTATAAAGTCAGTTACATAAAAAGGTAGATTGGTCTAATGTGAATCCATAAAGTAAGACTGATTACCCCTTGGCTAACTGCTGGTTGGCCAAACTAGTTCTTAAGACACAGTCTTAACACAGTGGCTATGTTTATGCAACTGGCCCCTGATCATGATCTTGTGCACATGAAGCTCACGAGAACAAATGTGACCCTCTCTGTGAAATCCAGGCTAAAGTCTCAGAATCTAATTATCAAGCATCGAAGTTTGATTTCAGCATTCACTATGAAAATCAATCTTTGACATAGCTATACTCAGTCAATACTAACGATATAAAAATTACATTATCACAGAATGTTATTTAACTTATGAAGTATGATTTTATGTAGAAAACAGTAAATCACCCAAAAAAATGACTTTAGCTGGGGTTTCAAAAACGCACGTTTCAGCACCACGGACAGCAGGGAAACCTTTCTTTCTTTCCTTTATAATGTGACAGAAATGTGTTCGATGCTGTGTGTGCTATTTAAATTTAAAACTATTTATATTAACAGTGATTTAAGATTTAAACATAACTCCATTTTACATTTTAAAATCTTTGTTATTTGAGAACATTAGTGTTTGCACCTCATTCAAAAGATTTTAGAAATGTAGAGATTTAGAGGAATGAAAATTCTCCCTATTTATTTTCTAAATGCATGTTATAGATCTTATTGTCAATGATTCGTCCATGTATTTTCATTTGCAGATTTATTTTTTTACCTCATAATTTGTAATCAAAATGTCATTACTGGATCTTCTTGTGAAACAACAGTAACGTATGCAAAATTCCTTCAACACCTGTTGCATAGAACCAAATTCCATGGCAGTTTCTATTTTTTGAAAATATGTTACATTCAACATCACAAAACCGTCGTTACTTATGTTTCCAAAAATTTCAGAATTTTGTGAATTTTTTAATGTAGAACTTTAAAACCTAAATAGTTTTTTCTTGTAAAACATACTCTACTAATGTTTTTATTACAACTTTGAAAAATCATTTTCACAGGTATTGGCATTTGCTAATTATTATTATTAATTGATGTTATAGTCTGAGGGTGGAGATCCATCTGTGATGTAAATGTCTGATTAAAACAATAAGCTGATCAATTCGCCAGGCATGGTTGTTCCTTCATGGACAAAATTCAGGTGTTGAATGAAAATGGATTCAGTGGAATTAAATATTGAATGGACTGAAATCAGAATTGTTGTTGGACTCTATTGTTCCACAGGTGCATTGTGGGATCTCGCCAGTGGCTCTGAGCCTGATCACAGATTCCAACAATGCATTTGGAAACAGCCCCAGCTTTTAATCAATAACCAGACACACACACACACACAGCACACACACACACACACAAACAACTAGATCAATTACGCTGCAATTACCAGACAGAGGTGCTGCGTTACAGATCCACTGCAAATCCACTCACGTCACTAAAGATAATTATTCATGGCAGTACTATAACTAAATCTGACTTTCTATGTGTTTAGGGAATAGATTTGTATGTGAGGGCAGGGTATATAGTTAACTAAAACAAAAATAAAGTAAAAAAACTAAATACTAAACTAAATGAAATGGGAAATGTTGTGATTGGCAACTAGCTCAATAATTATACAGTGGGTATGTTAAGTATTCAGACCCCCTTAAATTTTTTACTCTTCGTTATATTGCAGCCATTTGCTAAAATCATTAATCAAGTTAATTTTTTTCCTCATTAATGTAAACACAGCACACCATATTGACAGAAAAAACACAGAATTGTTGACATTTTTGCAGATTATTAAAAAGGAAAACACTGAAATATCACATGGTCCTAAGTAAGTATTCAGACCCTTTGCTGTGACACTCATATATTTAACTCAGGGGCTGTCCATTTCTTCTGATCGTCCTTGAGATGGTTCTACACCTTCATTTGAGTCCAGCTGTGTTTGATTATACAGATTGGACTTGATTAGGAAAGCCACAAACCTGTCTATATAAGACCTTACAGCTCACAGTGCATGTCAGAGCAAATGAGATCATGAGGTCAAAGGAACTGCCTGAAAAGCTCAGACAGAATTGTGGCAAGGCACAGATCTGGCCAAGGTTACAAAAAAAATTTCTGCTGCACTTAAGTTTACTAAGAGCACAGTGGCCTCATAATCCTTAAATGGAAGACGTTTGAAACGACCAGAACCCTTCCTAGAGCTGGCCGTTCGGCCAAACTGAGCTATCGGGGAGAAGAGCCTTGGTGGAGAGGTAAAGAAGAACCCAAAGATCAAAGTGGCTGAGCTCCAGAGATGCAGTCGGGAGACTGGAGAAAGTTGTAGAAAGTTAACCATCACTGCAGCCCTCCACTAGTTGGGGCTTTATGGCAGAGTGGCCGGACGGAAGCCTCTCCTTAGTGCAAGACACATGAAAAAAACACCTGAGGACTGAAGGACTCCAAGATGGTGAGAAATAGATTCTCTGGTCTGATGAGACCAAGAAAGAACATTTTGGCCTTAATTCTAAGCAGTATGAGCAGGCACTGCTCATCACCTGTCCAATACAGTCCCAACAGTGAAGCATGGTGTGGCAGCATCATGCTGTGGGGGTGTTTTTCGGCTGCAGGGACAGGACGACTGGTTGCAAACGAGGGAAAGATGAATGCGGCCAAGTAAAGGGATACCTGGATGAAAACCTTCTCCAGAGTGCTTAGGACCTCAGACTGGGCCGAAGGTTTTCCTTCCAACAAGACAATGACCTAAGCACACAGCTAAAATAACGAAAGAGTGGCTTCACAACAACTCTGTGACTGTTCTGAATGGCCCAGCCAGAGCCCTGACTTAAACCCAATTTGAGCATCTCTGGAGAGACCTAAAAAATGGCTGTCCACCAACATTTACCATACAACCTGACAGAACTGGAGCGGATCTGCAAGGAGGAATGGCAGAGGATCCCCAAATCCAGGTGTGAAAAACTTGTTGCATCTTTCCCAAAAAGACTCATGGCTGTATTAGATCAAAAGGGTGCTTCTACTAAATACTGAGCAAAGGGTCTGATTACTTAGGACCATGTGATATTTCAGTGTTTCTTTTTTAATAAATCTGCAAAAAAAAATTCTGTGTTTTTCTGTCAATATGGGGGGCTGTGTGTACATTAATGAGGAAAAAATAAATAACTTAAATGATTTTAGCAAATTGCTGCAATATAACAAAGAGTGAAAAATAAGGGGGTCTGAATACTTTCCGTACCCACAGTAAGTACGAAATAATTAAAATTGAATAAACTTTAGGCAAGACATTACATGTGAAACACTATTTTTCCATGCCCTGGTCAAGTTTAGATTTTGGGCTATTCATAATGTGTTATTTCCGAATAATGGGGGGAAAAACATCCAAAATACACTTTTGTGTGTTTATTTTACTGCACTTTTATCTATTTGCATCTGTAGATTTCAAATACAGTACATATCTTTAAAGGTTGTTTTTTCTCAAAATGAGTTTGTTTCTCCACTTTGGCAGCACTTTCATACACAAGCTTAGCAATTTTATTTATATAAACATTCTGAAGGTTTTTATAGAGTTGTTTGTTCATATATCATTCGCTTGATTTTATTATTGCACTTTATCTATTTGTGTCTGTATGTTTCAATTAGAATATATATTTTTAAAGGTCTGTTTTGTCAAAATGAGTTTGTTTCTGCACTTTAGCAGCACTTATACATACACCAAACTTAGCAGTTTTATTACTATCTATATTCTGAAGGTTTTACTGAGGGGTTTGTTCATACATCATTCAACTGGTTTTATACATCATTTTATTCCTAAACAATATATATTTCTGGACTTGATTTCTGGAGGGTGATAAAACAGAATCCAAAATCCCCTCTATACACACCTTTAACTCAAAGGCCAACGATCTACTTCAGCAAAATCGAAGAGCAACGAACTGATTGACGGTCTTTCAAAACAAAATCAGACCGAAGCGAAGTTCGTTTTGAGTTTGTTTTGGCAGTTCGAAACAGCTCACCAAAGCGAACTGTCTGGGAGAGTTCGTTTTAGCTCCTAAACATGTTTGAGCTACCATTGGTTATTAATATGTCAACAAAATGAAATAAGAATTTTGAACGTGGCTTTATCCAGTGTTCAAATTAATGTTCTGAAATGTATGCAAATTAGTTACATTTTTTACACGGTCTTACCTTAAACTAACAAATAAAAATATATAATATAATATCTAAATACCTAGAGACCTATTAAAATATATATAATAAAAGGCAAAAACAAAATTGCTAAACATTTAGCTAAAATTCAAATGAAAACGTGAAATGTAAAAATAAAATCGAATTCAACACACAAAAGCTGCACCACTGTTGTGAGGTTGTTGGTATTTGTACTGTTATGAGAGCGTAAAATGCTGCTGTTATGTTGCCAGGAACCACAAAGGAGGGATTTGAACGCTGATCTGCGTGTCATAAATAAACCAGAGTCACACTCATGCATGCTAAAGATCACAAATCACACACAATGTCATCAGAGAGAGTCCTGCGATATTTTACGTGTGTGATTGTGAACGAATTGCATCATTATTGAGATACAAGCCATGTCTCTGTTGCCATGGAAACGGCATGACGGTTGTCTCGGTGGGGGTTAATTTTGCAACAATGTTCCACATTTTTTAGTGTACTTGTTTAGGCTTTAGACTTGAGAAACATTGTCAGTAATGTTCCGGCAGAAATAATTCATGAATCGGGCTATTTATAGCAACCTGACCTTGATTTTTTCTTACAGTCGCAGTTTGAATGCGATGAACGCTGTAATAGTTCTGTCATGTCACACGTCATATCGAGCAGACGCTCTCAAATAAACCTGCATTACCCAATCACGTTTCCCATATTGATGTGTTGCCATAGCTACAGCACTTCCCAACACTGTGCATTACCGTGGCAACTATTCTCTCCTCAAAGTTGTTGTCACTGCAGGGGTGCCTTTGCGTGACGGTGACGTCAGCCGTGCATTGTGAAATCTGCTTATGCAGTTCAGTGCGGCTGTTGTTATTCAATCAGTGCATGCTGCATTTAATCTGCAGGATTCTCAATGTGTTGAATGCATAACTAGTTAAGTTGAGTTTAGGACTCAGGGTTGGGTTTTTCACATGGCCGGTCTCCATTTGAGCCTGTTCAGATTTATTCTTTCTTTATGGCTGTTTGGACGGTTTGTTCAACATTTGCATATGTAAAGTTCACTGTGGAGTGGCCGTAATGCATGTTTTACTATTATTCTATGAAGTACTGTCTGTCTGCTGTGTATATGAGAACGAGAGAGAGGAAGTGCACCGTTTTAAATGATTATTTAAAATGTATTTTATATTGAGGTTCAATATTAGGTAAACATTTCACATTTGTATTTCCAGTACTATATGTATCATACATTAATATATTATTAGAAATATGCACATAGAAAAGTTGTAAACGCATAAATATGATAAATAGCTATTTTTAGTGTGTCAGAGCAAAGAATTTATATTTTCAAAGTTCAGCTTTCTTTATTAATAAATCATGTAATGCCATTGCTTTTTGCTGAAAGAAAATACATCATGTGATGTCAAAGAATACTGATTTATTTTAAATTGTCATTTAATCCTAACTTCTGAGATGCACTGTAAAAACATTTTTTGAAGATTTAAATAAAACAAAGAATAATGGAGTGTTTTACAAGAAAATCTGATGTCAGACTTTTTTTACTTCCAAATGTTTTCGACTTCAGTGTTTCTTGTCTTGGGCCAGTGTTCTTTTATACTTATTTCGAACTTTACTTTCTTGTGGTGCTGAGTGAATTGGGAGTGTTTCCAAGCCATTTTTTTTGTCATTTTTGCAAGTTTTTTTTTGTGTGTAACTTGTAACTCTACAAAAATGTCAAAACATCACATAAATCCAAATGTTTGAAGTTTAGTTGTTGTTGTTTAATGTTAAGGTATAAAAACACACACATATACAGATATATTACCTTGTAGAAAGTTTAGGGTTGGTAAGAAAGTTAAAGTTTTTCACATTTTCATTTGAAGTATCTTCTGCTCACCCAAACGTCATTTTTATTTATTTATCAAAAATACAGTAAAAACGGTGAAATATTATTACAATCGAAAGAGCTGTTATCCTGTGCATGTATGTCAATGTAATTTATTTATGTGATGTGCAGCTGAATTTTCAGCATCATTACTCCAGTCTTCAGTGTCACACGATCTTCAGAAATCAGTATAATATGCTGATTTGCTGCTCATTAAACATTTCTGATTATTATCAGTGTTGAAAACTGCTGCCAAATATGGTAGAAACTGTGATACATTTTATTTTTCAGGATTCTCTGATGAATAGAAAAGCATTTATTTAAAAAACAACACACAACTTTGTACATTTGCATTTATTGCATTTTAGCAGAGCTTTATCCAAAGTGACTCTTAACAAATAGGACAACAGAACAATCAAACACAAAAGGCATGATATCAAGTTCTATACAATGTTTTTTTTTTTTTTTAAGAATAGATTTAGAATAGAGAGTGTACCATTTTTTTTGTACCATTATAAATGTCTTTACAGTCACTTTTGAGCAATTTGATGCATCCTTGATGAATAAAAATATTAATTTCTTTTTGGAAAAAAAAATCTTACTGACCCCAATCTCTTAAATACATTGTCCTCATTATGGAGCACTGGGAGTGAAGCATGGGAGCAGGATGTTTAGTATGTGTGTGTATTGTACTGCCCTCTAGTGGCGTTCATCCAGACATTCTTTGTCTTTTTAAAATCAAACATCAAGGACATGCTTCTGATGCCATACAGGACTGTATAAGTGTTATTCATGATTGTAGTGTGCTGTAGGAGATCAAGGGCACTACATTATACATAGAACATAAATAAAGAATTCCGTGGTTGCTGTGGAGACAAATAGTAAAATTTCATTGTCGGTATTTATCAGTCTGTATGAGTGAATGTTCATGTTTGTTCAGAGACATTGAGACATTGTTATATAGTTGTTGGATAGTGCTGGTTTTAAAGCTGCGTGTGGATGTGAGTGCAGGCTGAGAGGTTTGAAGACAGTCGAGCTTTCTCATAAATGATTCAGGCGCTCAGAATAAACGATTGCATCACGCAACTACACACATGAAACATTCATCATGCTCTCTGTAGTGTTTATTTGTGGAGCTGCTACTGCTGTGTGTAATGGATTGTGATGAAGGTTGCGCTTCACGATGTTTACCACTAACAGGCAGCATAGAACCATAGAGCTAGTAAGCTGTCTAACTAGACTGCGCTGTTTAGGCATCACGAGGGCAAAGTCTGTTCCAAAAGGTTGTCTAATGCAGCATCATCTGCCATTTTAAGATTATTTTCAGATTTGAATGACAGAATGCAATGCATTGAGCCATTTTTCACTACTCCCAGTAGTGTATGATTACAGAATAAAACACAGGTATTTATTTAACATTGATGAATGTACACATTTTGAGGGAAAATAAATCATAAAAGTGGTTTTTGTTTCAAAATCTTAGAAATGTTAAGGGCTCCCATTATTGATACGGTAGTTAAAGAAGTTAATATTATTAAAACATTTTATGATATTAAGAATACCATGTTTTTAAATATGATTTCATTATAAATATGGTGTTTTTTTAGTAAGGTGAACAGCCAATTTAATAAAAATTACTAATTCATAATTAACGTAATTGACCTTTGTCTCAAAATGTATTTAGTAATTTTATCTCATCTGCTACGTACATCTGTATCATTTAAAAAATAAAATAAAATATTAGATAAAATCATTGTGCTCATAAAATTAGTGCCAATCAGTATGCTCACCAAGGCTGTATTTATTGGTTTTAAAAATACAGTAAAAACATTAATATTGTGAAATATTATTACAATTTAAAATAACTTCTTTCTATTTGAAAATATTGTAAAGTGCAATTTATTCCTGTAATGCAAAGCTGAATTTTCAGCAACATTACTCCAGTCTTCAATGTCGCATGATCCTTCAGAAATCATTCTAATATGCTCATTTGCATGATTGCATTAAAAATTAGCCAAATTTCCACATGCATAGTGAAATGCAGATGTTTAGGAAAGTGCTTTGGTACATTTTTGTGCAATCTAGTGGTTTAGAGTAGAATAAAATCAAATGCACATTTTAACTTATAATTCATTCAATATCTGAATGTATTTATACAAATATATTCCGTTCGTAGATGGCATGTTTGAAATGCTTTATTTATATGTATGTGTCCATGTGATGGGGTCAAGAAAGATATTGATTGAAACTTCATAATTGTTGATGACCTGTGTGTGTGTGTTGGTGTTGAGTTTTCTGATCAATTTCAAAACTGCTCCATCAGGGGTCATAATAATGACAGATAGCACCGTTGCCATTGGTTCCTTCCTTTGATGACCAACCAATCAGAGCTAGGCTCCCACCAACCCACAGACACTAAATACAGATTATAGAGTTTCAGTTTCCGTCTCTTTTCTTATTTTTCCAAATCTGATCTCTGTCTTTGAAACACAAACTCATTTTGGGATCCGTTTTGAGGGCAGGTTACACTCCTCAGGACACACACACACACTCACACTCGTGCAGTGCTGAGATGGGGTTATACTACTCCTAAATCATTAGGGGTCATTGTCAACACCCACACTCGTCTTTCACAGAGGATCTGATGAAGCTCAGCCTTCCTCTTCCTCCTTATTCTCATCCTGTTCTTTACAGGTCACTGATTTAGTGCTGACTCAACACATTTCCACAGGTCATCATCATACAAAAATAAAACTTTTCTGGACATTTGAGATTTAACCTGTTACCTGGATTGGTGCTTTTGTTAATTTACCTTTTTTTTTTTTTACCTATCACATATTTTGTAATCATCCTAAATTAGATATCATTTGAAATCATTCTAAAGTTAATAACCAAAATTGCTTCCATGAAAACTATTTTGAAATCGGACATTGCGCTATCATGAAATTTTAATTCAATCCCTTATTAGGCTCTCCCACCCCTTGTGGACAGTGTCCTGTGTCACATTGACAAACCCATGTGGAAAGGTCTGAGTCTCAAGATTTCATATTTGGTGGTTATTTTGTGATATAAGTAATATATTTAGGAATTTGTGACAGAAAAATGCATTAAAAATTCTATAGTGTTTGGGTGTCACCCATTGGCTATTTTTGGTATAACATCTAAACAAAATCTAATAGGAACCTCAATTTCTGTGATATCAACTTCAAATTCGGAACATAACTTTGTTAGACATATGGCTTTGATTTTATATTCCAAAACATTTTGTAAATTATTTATTTTATATAAAATAAAATAAAAATAGTACAATACATTTTCTTACATAAACTTATTTTATTCCGATTCATTCCAATTATTTCCAACCTTTTAGTTTGCATATGATTTTTTTTCCACATCAATATTCAAACATGACATTTCGGAGTTATAGTGATCAGATTATTTTTGTCATCATCAGCATTCCAGGTCATTGCAAGCGCGTCCGAAATTTTCTATCTTTTTGTCGTATTCGTAAAGGTCCTTGCACCAGTCAACCTGAACGGCTTGTGGCACACTGAGTCGGATCAATTTTCGCAAGTGAGACGGGTTAAAAACGGATACAGACCGTTATACACTAACTCGGTCCTAACGTTTCATAGCAACCCGGGTCAAAAAAAATTTGATCAGCTTCGATTTTTCTGCAAGTTTGTTTTCGCATCCTGCTCCATTCCGTCCTTGGCTGGGGGGCCGCGCACTTGTCTGCTATCGGATCCGTCGCGCTGGAAGAGGTATCGAGGCGCGCCGCTCGGCCTGCCGCGTCTGGCGCCTCATTTCTTCTTTGCGCTCTTTTCCTGTCTCTTCCCGTCTGCTCTCCTTCGCGTCTCGTGCTCTGGCGTCTCTTCTGTTTTACAGCTTTTCGTCGTTTGCAGGGGGCGGAAACAGCGACGGGGGGGGGGGGGGGGGGTTGGAGGGGAGGGGAACGACGCTAGGAGCGAGGCCACCGAGGGGGAGGACCCAGGGGAGCGGAAAAGTGGGAACAGCGAAGGGGGGGGGGGGGCGAGAGGGGAGAGGAGGAGGAAGAAGGAAAAGAGAAGGGAAAGGGGAGGGAGGGGAAGGGGGGGAAGACGGGAATCAGCGTCGTTTTACAATGGCATTTTTCCGCATGGAAAACATGGTTGAGAATGACAATACAAAAAAGTGGAAAAAAAAGCCGTACCAATTTTGGACTCAGTGTGCAAGCCATTCAATGCAAGGCCTTAACTTAAAGGAAATTACATATGAAATTCTAACTGGTTAAGCACACAGGGCTGGAACCACTTTTCTGTAATGCGAGGGCTGACCTCTCCCATCCGAACTAGTTAAGATCCAAGAATAGTCGATCCAAGTCATATGGTACCTTATAATGTGAAGGCGAAAAGTCAAGGTGTGCCAACAAAAAACATATTCCTGACCATTTATCAAATAACAAATTATCAATAAAAATATGAAATATTATTTGAAAATTTTGAAATAATTATAAGAATAATAAACTTTATGTAGCACCTTTCAGACATAAGATGCAGCAAAGTGCTTACATAATCAAAAATTACATACATAGTACATACCAAGTTCAACATTACATCTAAACTAACATTTTACATTATGTTATAACTTAACAATATAAATTAATATTTTGTAACATTATAAAAGTCTTCATAAGTTGTAATATTATCAAGTTGGTTTTGATGGTATTTTTGCTTCAAATAAATGCAAAACATAAAAACACATCAAAAAGATTACTACGGACCAACTTTTGTATCATTATATGTAAATTACTAAATATAATGTGTTTTATAATATATATCTATACACACTATACAAATTAGGTACTTGCAATTGACTTAAAGGAAGTAGAAATTGGTTTAAATTCTTTAATGAGTTAAGTACTGAAAAAAATAGTGGGCCCCATGACTTATTGACTCATTGCACTGACTGAGATGTGTGTATATATATTTATGGTAAAAATGCATCAGTAATTGGATCTAAGCATTCATGCTTTACTTGTAGGGACCTCAAATCTGTGTGTGTGTGTGTGTGTGAACTAGCATGCACAAGTACTACTGGCCTACTCAGCGTAGACTATAGATAGACATCCTCTCTTTCTCTCTCTTCTGCTGTCTCTCTCTCTCTCTCTCGTTCTCTCAGTGATAAAGTAATCAGTGTTGTGTGATGAAGGTTGAATGATGTATCTGGGTCACAGTGATTGGCCTCTTTACTGGAGACTTCAGAAAGCATCTCTCAGCACATGACAGCTCTGCGTATTCGATATAATATCGGTACCTGAGTCAGCAGCAGTGACAGCTGCTCCATCACAGACCTCAATTCACCTCCCCGCGCAAATTAACAGCGTTCATCATAAAAAGCAATCACATGAAGCCAAACCATCCATAAATGTAATTATCCAACTGCATTTGAAAATGCCCTAATTAAACTTTGTCCGAACGATACTGACTCACAAATGTTGTTCATTTAGGTTTGCATTGTAATGATTTATTTGCAACATTAGTTTTGTACTCAACATCTTGCAAGCGTGGTGAAATGACCTTTGTGCAATGATTTTGCAATGTTTTTTCCCATGGAAATCTGTCCAGCGAGAAATACCGTTTTAGGCTTTTTATTCAAAGCTGAGCTGTTTCAGAGACTGTATACATGTTCTACAGTACACTTCAAGTGAAACTGATGAACGAACAAGTGTGACATCATTTCAAACAAAATCAGGCAAAAACGAAATAAAAAAATAAAAACTGGAAACTTTCCAGAAACATTTAAACCAGTTAAACACCTTCAGACTCTCATTGGTCTGTAGCGATTATGTAATTAGGTGGGTGTGGCTCTGAGGCTCCGCCTTCTATGACGATGCATTGAGGTTAGATGCATACAAAAACATGAACACACTGGACAGCTGCTTTATAGTAGAAATTAAAGTTGTAATTCTAATTTAAAAGTAACACTGACACTGTTTCTTTTATATTTACACTGTAAAGCTACTTATAAGCGCATCCACCTTATTTTGCAACGAAAAAATGGAATGTTCGCAAAGAGAAGCGTTAACGTAAATGGGATTTTCACTATGTTTCAAAATATATACTTTTTTCACACTATATATTTTTTTACCCCTAAGCGAAGAGCAGTAAAAGAAAAATTATTTTCCATTAGTACATCTGGGTCGTGATATGGAAGGTTGTTTCCACCACGAGATAATTTTTTTTTTTTCATGCAATTATAAAAAAAAAATTTGAATTGAATATAACTCAGATTCGAGATATAACGCCAATTCCTTTTCTTTTCTCTCGCATTCAATGTCCATTTCACAATTGCAAGTTTCGTCTACATCTCACAAGTCTGATTTAATATAGCATTCTGTTTTTTTTTTGTTGCCTCGGACACTTGGACTTAAAACCTTTTATAAGGTAATTTGTCTTTATATCTCTCAATTCTGACTTTTTCTTGCAATTGTGAGTTTATATCTCACAACTGAGTTTACATCTCACAATTCAGTTTTTATTATTTATTTATTTACTTATTTTTTACCGACACCTAATAAAAAAAGGTCATTTTAAAGGATTAAAAAGATTTTTTGTCACATTTATGACTTTTTCTCCCTCGCCATTTCAAATTTACAATCACAATTTTGTTTTTTATTTTTCTTTTTTTTTTTTTTTCTTTTTTTTTTTCCCCCGCCATGCATTGAATTACAAAAAGATAATTGCAGCTTTTTGTCTCGCAATTCTGAATTTATATCACAATTCTGAGACCATTCAGAGAAAAGTCAGAATTGCAAGATAAAAATTATCAGAATTGGGAGGGGAAAAAGTCAGAATTACCTTTATTATTTTTTTCACCTGTGCTTCCACACCTCAAAGATGCGGAGATGCACCATTTAAAAACTCGTATTCACTCTTAAAAATAAAGGTTACTAAAGGGTGTTTTTGCAGTGATACCATAGAGCATAGAAGAACCATTTTTGGTCGTTTGAAGAACATTTACAAAAGTAAAGAACCTTTTCTCATTTGAACGGTTCCTGTATGTTCAAAGTTCTCATAGAACCTTGATGCCATAAAGAACCTGTATTTTAATAGTGTTGGTCACAAAGTTTTGTTCTGTTTAAGCTGCCATTGTGGCTCCCGCTCGACTATTTTTTGGGAAAGCTTGGTGCTTGACCTCCCTCCCCTCATGTTCCCGTCGAGTCTCGTCCTCCGTCTAATCCGACCCCCACACCCCGCGCACTACACTCCCCACTCTCCTCTCACACACACACACACACACCACCACACTGCACAGCCGCTCTCACACTCCCACACACTCTCTCACACACACCCACACTCTCTCTCACACACACACACACCCCACACACACACACACACACACACAACACACACAACACACACAACACACACAACACACACAACACACACAACACACACAACACACACACACACTCACTCACTCTCTCACACGCACACACACACACACAAACACTCACACCCCGACACACACAATACACACACACACACACACACACACACACCGCACCAGCCCACCCACCCACACACGCACACACACACACACCACACGCACACACAACACTCCTCTCACACACACACACACACACACACATTACTCCCCCCCCCTGTCTCTCGTTCCCCCTCTCACTGAGCTTCATCTCCTCGGCTGGAATCACACAAGATGCATCTGTAGATTGAAAATCACTCTATTGGATTTTCTGAGGATTTTCCTTGCACCTGATCTTAGGAAAGATGCTGGAAACGGACTGTGAACGGAGATGGGATGAGAGCTGTTAAATCAACATGTTGAGGAGGACAAACCGGACCTTTAGTGATGAGAAGTTAAGAAGCGGACACCCATCGCCCGTCATTGCAGCTGCGCGTTTCGGAGCTCTTCATGTCGTGAATAACTGACGCTCCGTTAGGACTCTCGTTTTTGGACGATCTCGGTGTTGTTATGTGCTCTAATTGTGCGGTTATGTAACTCTAAGTGCTTTCCGTGGTAAGAAACACGAGTCTATCGGTATCGCTCATGCTCCGGTGCATGCCTGCTCGAGAGACGCGCGCGCGCTCGCTCCCTCGCGCCGGTGGTCTGCACCGTGAATCTGCACCGAATCTGCACGATCGTCACCGGACCCGCGTCCCTCGCTCTCCCGTGAGATGGCCGCGGCGATCGCCAGCTCGCTCATCCGACAGAAACGGCAGGCGCGCGAGTCAAACAGCGAGCGAGCCGTGTCCGGTAAGCGCCGCTCCAGTCCCTGTAAAGAGCCCTCCGGCCGAAGCTCCCTGTGCAATCGGCACCTGTTCGGACTCTTCGGTAAAGTCCGGTTCTGCAGCGGGAAAAAACGGATCGGGCCGTTAGCAGGCGGTGGGCGATAACTCTCAGCGTCAGGTGCATATCACGACCTTGGCGCATGCGCGTACCGACAGATCTAGCCATGTCGCGCAGCCCTGAGTGCAACCAGTGAAGGGTGGAACGGCTCGAAATCGAGAGTTCTGTCTTCGCGATATAATATATGCTACATCAATATATGACTTTTGCCGTGATTGTGCTATCATTGATTATGGGCCTTTACTGTGATTAGCATGCTAGTACATTAAGCAGTCATAATAGTGCAAAACTAGAGGGAAGATTATTTATGCAGGTCGCTAAATGTTCAACGTATTATAGTGACGCCGGGCGTTACACGCAGTATGCTTATCAGGGTTTCGCGCACTTTTTATTACTCAAATTGATTGATTGTTATAACATCTACTAGAGAAGGGCTGAAACTAATAAGGCTTTCCGCATTGATAGGTATGGTTTGTTAAGGAACTAGGAACCATATTTGGCCGGAGAGTGAGAATACACCTCATTATGTAGAACTCTGTGATCCTGAGGGTGGCTTAAAACAACGGCAAAATATTGAGTAAATCATCTTAATAGTTGTCCAAATGAAGTTCTTAGCAATGCATATTACTAATCACAAATTAAGTTTTGATATATTTACAGTAGGACATTTACAGAATATCTTCAAGGAACATGATCTTTACTTAATATCCTAATGATTTTTGGCATAAAAGAAAAATTGATAATTTTGACCGTACAATTTATTGTTGGCTATTGCTACAAATATCCCCCCAGCGACTTAAGACTGCTTTTGTTCTCCAGGGTCACAAATATGTTTGTTTTATTGATATCTTTGATTGCATTATATTGTTTAACAAGTAGTTTATGTACAATTGATAGATAGATAGATAGATACATTACAATAAATACCTTAAAATATTAAAAGTGTATATACAATATCAGATCAAATTAAAATAAATAAAATGTATAATAAAAACAAATGTTAGATATAAAATATTTGTCTGTTAATATCATTGAATATATGATTTTCTAAATGATAACTTTCACAATAAACGCTTTAAAATATTAATATAGATTGAAAATATGAATAGCTCTACAATATTAGACATTCATCTAGTTAAATATACAGTAGTCAACATTTGAAGTGGATTAAAAAAAGTTAATCAAAGTTGTCCTAAGAAAAGAACGGGGATTGTTTTGGTTCAGGACACTTTTGAAAAGGTTTTGCTCCACTTCAAATGTTGACTAATATATATATATTCGTGCATTAACATTTTAATGCTTAACAGGTAGTGATTGTGCTTCACATACAAATTGATACTACATGTATATCAATATATCGTGAACATAATTTAATATGTATCGAGTTTGAACTTTACATTTGTCATTTCAATGAATCATTAAAATTAATGCCACAGTGTTTTGATGTTATTAATAATGTCATTAATAAATTTGCTCGTGAACTGCAAGCATGTTAGTTTTATTCTGAATGGTTACGAGTGTTCTTTAGCCATACTTATCGTCAAATGAAATTCAAATTCTCCAGATCAGTTTTAATATTGCACTTTTGCATATGTAAGGACTACTTTTTTTTTGAAAAAAAAACATTCGTCTGGAAAAAGAAAGGGTCAGGTCTGTCACAGAAAATGGGGCTTACATTTCAATGTACAATTCAGACTATTCTCTGTTGGTTGAAGTAAACACATGCATTATTAAACTGGCTAAACACATACTATTCTGTTGCAGTTCCTTTTCGTTTTGGTTATGTATGAGTCTTAATAATCGTTCATTTCTTGACTACTTTGATCTCAGCGCTGTACCTCTGTTCATAGGGCCGTTCGACCTGAGGCCTCCTTCTAAACGAGAAATATATGTACAAAGTGTGTCTGTAATGATTTTTTCAAATTTCATTGGTCTACTTTTTTATACGGGCAGGCGTGACGGCCATGTTTAATAACTAAATATTGTGTCGAATGAACCTATGAAACCGAGGCCTGAGGAGTGAGAGCAGTGTCACAGATCGCTCAGGGCAGAAGGGAGCGCGGTTTAGCTAACTACTTACATAGCTAGGTTAGGCTAGAAACAATTACCATCATGTTAATTGGTTAGGCTAGCACCTTGCGATTTCGGTACACATGACAAGATTCTTCATTTTGAAAGTCAGCTCTTTTTTGATAATAAAAACCTAATACTTAAGCATAAATGATCATAAATGAGTTATCAGCCATCGCATTACTATGCATACCGTATCCTACCGGCATCTCAAAAACGCTGTGCTTGTTTGCCGTGCCATGATTGGTTTAGAGCTAGGTTATTACAAGGTATTTAAGAAGGGTTTGCAGTTTAAGTTTCATAAAACAATGTTGTGTGATTATCTAGGCTGTTCAATTATCGGAATCAGAAGAAGGCCTGTAATAGTAACATCTGAACTTATAATGTCCAAAGACCTCAGTGTAGCTTGTCACTCAAACGCTGCTATCAAAGAAGCATTTCTGGAGAGTGGTTGCTGATGTTGTAGGGTCAGAGGTTTTCGCGCTTGTGTTTTTGTGAGCGTGTTTGTGCCGTGTGTTTCAAGAGCCATCAGTTGAAGAGGGGGTTATATGACGCCAAGGGCTCATTACTAGCTGAGGCAGGGCATTCTACATTGGCGCGAGCAGCGCAGTTTAACGCGGACTGCGTCAGGGCGGTCAAAAGACAGAAAACGCAGTTGACAACATGTGAGTCTTCTGCGTTTTCTGTTTTCCACTCTGTGTCAGATAACTGATACACCTCTGAATCGCAAAAAACGCTAAATAAAAGATGACTTGGAATTTGAATTGGGATGTATGATTGGCAGATCTTAGATGTTCGTCATTCTACTTTTCGCAGCTTTGGTCTAATGGAAATAGCAGTATAGTGACGGCTCGAGCAGTACTGGAGGCACAAAACCAGTCATAAGGCGCCAGTAATAAATTTTCGGTGCGAAAGATTGAGATTTATAACATCAGCTGAAATCTAGATACAGACTACTGCTCTAGTCGGGCAGGCTCACTCCATTGATGCCTGGTATTGTATAGAACTGGGACAATCTTTGGCTGAGATTAGCACTATATGACAAGTTACTGGAATCTCGAGAGCTTGCAAAAAATCCTATATATGAGGAAATATGCGACTTTTAAAGTTGTCGGCAAGGCATGATTAGTATCTTTTAAGCAGATGGTCTATTTTACGCTAATCAAGCTAAACTAAGCTTGAACGGTGTATTAATATATATTTACGGTAGGAGATTTACAAGATATCTTCATGGAACATGTTCTTTACTTAATGTCCTAATGATTTTCTGGCATAAAAGAAAACAAAATCGATAATTTTGACCCATACAAAATATTTTTGGCTATTGCTACAAATATACGCCCGAGTACATAACGCCAGACGCTCGTACACCTGGCTATCTATGTGCACGTCAGGGTCTACACGAGGAGAAGCACATCACAGCAGGCACACACATCACATTCACATACTATATATGATTGTTGTCACGGTTCTCAGTAGCGGCAATTTCGGTAAACACAAATACGGTCAAAACACAAAAACATACTTAGTAAATAAAAAACTACTTATTTTTTGGTAAAAATAAAGTCACCAAAAAAAAAAAAAAAAATAATGTACAAAGAATCTAATGGGCGGGGGGCATTCTTATACTATATTTACTAAATTAGTTTCAAGTTCTTTCCGCGGCAAGTAATAAGAGTATTTAAAAAAAAAAGTAAACAAGTTTTCACTGAGGTCAAAAGTTTTTGTCATATTGCTTCGGCTGCGGCTGATATCAAGCCTGCTGTTAAACTGTATGTCTCGTTTTAGGGTTGCTGGTGTGTTTCAGGATCTTTCTCCCTCAGTCTGCAAACAATGATAAAGAGATAAAATTATAACTTATACCCTTCAGTAAAGGCAATGGGGTCTGAGTCTGACCAATTGCAAACATTAGACTCAATTACAACAGCTAAAGAATATAACTTTTCAGTAAATAAGCATAAGCTGTCAGCTTTTAATAACATATACATTTAGAAAAGATTACATATATATTTTAAGTCATAGTCCTATATCGAAAACAGATGAACTGTACGTATTAAAATACCACTATATCATGAAGATTCGTCATTAAGTTGGAGCGGGGCGGAAAGGATACGAGAATAACACTTACAACCTTATTCATTAAACATAGTTTATAAAATAGCAAATTATATGTTGCTCTACAGGGGGCTTAATTTAGAAATGTATGCTAATACATACAATTCAGTTGTCATAGCTGATTAAAATAATTTTATATGCATATTTAAAATACCAATGAAGTCAAAGCATGATGAGTGCCAAGTGTTTGTATTAATCAGGCATTCACAAAAATCATTAATGTTGTAAAATATATTGTTAGCAGAGCGTGATCACACACGTCGGTTGTAAGCTTGACTGTGAGATGGTCTATAGCATGAGAGATAAAATTTTGACTGTAGTCTTTCATCTTAATCCTAGATTAATTGATAAACCTGGGTGACTATATATTAGTTACTTCTATAGGCATGCTACGTAGTTATCCTAGCCAAGAATAACACTACCATACTTAACTTACCTAATTAAAATAAAAAACCAGTAACTAGCTTTTCGATTCGGACCTATAATGACATAAACAATGTAACCATTTGTACTCATTCTCGAAAGCAGCGCATACTTTTAGTATCACATTCCAACTTGTTTACAAGCTCTAGTCGTGTTGTAAAAAACATTAAATACGCCCCATGTGCGCTGGGTCTGTGAGCACTGCTTTTTACCTCGACGCCCTTCACACTAAAAAGCTCTTTTATTAGGTAGCATTAAAATGGTTAATACAAGAAACTCTCGTTCTAACTGATGCATGTATAATTAAGGCCGTTAGTGCGGGGCCGCTTATGCTAATGATTAACTACGTATACGCTAAAGGCTATGTTTATTTCAATCCGAAATTCAAATTAAAATATAGAATAATATTCATAACAGAAGATCAAAATATTAAAAATAAAATTGAAACTTACCTGCTTGAACTCTTTCAATTGATCTGGGTGTCTGTCTTTAAAGTTTTTTGTTAGTTTGATTAGATTTCCCCTGTCATCCTCCACTCCGCCATAATTTGAGGTGCGTGCCACGTCTTATTGTTTTACTGGCCTTGGAGAAAACCGGTACAGTAACATTTTCATTTTATAACGTACCGCGGCTAAGACTTGGAAGGCCGAAGTACCGGGTCTGCTTTGACAACACTATATGTATATTTATATCTATATTATCTATTAGCTATAACTATATCTATAAATAACAATGGGTGGGGCTATCATCAAAAAAGTTGGAATGATCGATGGAAAAGATTTTCATTTATTTTTGTGTTAATAATTAATTCAAAAAAGGCTTACTTGGCTTATATTCTTGAGTCATTCGCAATCACAAACGGAAATAAGTTCAAGAGTTTTTTTTGTTTTAAATTCCTGATGGTATACTCCATAGCTCAGACTTTAGCTACTTAGGAAATTAAACATTCAGTATCATCAAAAAATTGGAATATATTCCATATTTGATCAGCTAATGATATAGTTTGATTTATATTATTGAGTATAAATCGGCCTGGTACCATCTCGTGTGCTATTATTTTAGAATTGCCTGGCAGCCTAAGAACACCATATGAGGAAGGACTATGACCTTGACATTCTGTCGCACGAACGACAGACCACTCGACTACCTGGCTCACCCACCTCATCCACAAGGATATGAGGGCGCACAGAAGGTCTACTCGCTGACATAGGCTTAGTATGCGAAATATATTTCTAGAAAGTTAATGGAAGGATAGAACGTGTGGATAGGAAAACGCGTGCTAGGCAAGTCACACGGACGCCTGCAGCTACTGGGAAATATTTACAGAGAAAAGCAGAGCTCAAGAAGCTTGGAGAGGGGGCTTTACACAGGAGTGAGATGCTGAAGCGGCAGAGTCAGCTGCAATCAAGATTCACGCACACACAGATATCTTCAGAAGAATGGGGGACGGGGGCTATGATAAGGCTGGTCATGCTGTGCACACTTGCCCTAGAAGCCCTAAGGGCTCGGAGCTTGCCACTGAATCAGTATAGTCAACTCTGCAGTAGGACGTGTCTCACGTCTGGGAGTCTTACGGAGAAAAAGAACTGGAGTCTGTTAGCTTCAGTACGCTTGCGTCAAAGTCCTCGTCTTTCAGATAAAAGTGAATTTAGCATTCTTAATTTGGAAATCTAAGGTCGAAGAGAAGTACTGGAGAGGCACAGGGAATGCCTAAGCTGTCGAGTCCAGTGTGAAGTGTTTGCTGAAGTCATGTGATGATATTTGGGTCGCTGTGGACATCATAGCTGTGTTGGTCCATTGTTTTTTATCATTATCGCAAACCATAAATGCAATGCAGTGCGTCATAAAGAGAAGATTTTTTAAGAGTAGCTCATGCTTCCTCTTCATGCTGATAAGGCTTTTTGCGATAGCTGATTGTCATTGGGGGGGGGCAGGGGCGAGTGACTTGGCATCGCTGCCGCAGCACGTCCAAACCAGTTCATTCAAGTGCTTTGCTGACCATGGAATTACGGTGCGTGATTGACCATCCTAATCATGGCACCTGACGCTGTTATTTTCCAGCGGTCATAGAGTAATCTATGGGTACTACGTTCTAAGATGAAGAGATAACGTTAAGCATCACTAAGCCATCCGACACTCGGCAAGCTATATATCAGTACGTAGAGGCGACGGCGTCGGCTATCAAAGCAAGGCGTGGGTGCTTCACATAACCGGCGTCATAGGCAGCGTCCTACAGCTGATACTCCATGCCAGGCGTCCGTCCTTGAAGCAGTAATCATGCTTAAAGGAGTCCCAACTCGTATTGAGTGGCATAATTAAGTCGGTACTTGAGTATCTTGAACATTTCTGTTTGTAATCTTTTTTGATTGATCTTTAGAAAATATTCAGACAATTTTTTGAGGATACTGAATTTTTTATTCCTACGGCTATAAGTCGTAACCATCAGAATCCAAAAATTTATAAAAAAAAACGCTTGTGAAATTATTTTCAAAAGGTTTGTGGTGGGCATGACTCTAGATATATAAAAAGTTTGCTTTTTTTATTAATATACAAAAAATAAAAACTTTTCCATGTCTATTAAAATATATATAACATTACCATTCAAACTTTGGAGTAAGTGCTTTTTTATATTGCAACACGGTTGCATTAACATGATGGCAAAAGTGCCATTATCCTACATTTATTAATGTTACAAAAGATTTTTATGTCAAATAAATGTTGTTCTTTTGAACTTTCTATTCATCATAAAATCCTGAAAAAAATGTATCACAGATTCCACAAAAATATTAAACAGCACAAATGTTTTCAACATTGATAATAATAGGAAATGTTTCTTGAGCAGCAGATCAGTATATTAGAATGGTTTCTGAAGGATCATGCAACACTTAAGAATGGAGTAATGATGCTGAAAATACAGATTTACATTACAGGAATAAATTACAGTTTAAAATATATCAAAACAGAAAATTATTTTAAGTTGTAATAATATTTCACAATATTGCTGTTTTTATTCTATTTTTGATCAAATAAAGCAGTCTGATGAGTGGCAGGACAGTATTTAGAACATTTACTGACCTCCAAACTTTTTTCTATATTTTTAATATACATTTATTGATAAGCTATTTGAATATATGTATATATCATTTTATTATTATCATGTTTTTATACATTAAGAAAAATGAGGCCAGATGCATTGCAATAATAAGAATTTGAGGGGAAAATGTGTTTTTCACCATGCAAAACATCTCAGTGCTCCTAGGGTAGACATCATTTCTCATTTTAATTATTTAAACAAAAAGATTCTCAAAATGAATCATTTCTTTCTTTGATTTTGGGGTGACTTGAATGTTTTCTTGATATAGCTGAGAACCCTCATCACGTGTGTGTGTGTGTGTGTGTGTGTGTGTGTGTGAGATCTCGCCTGATCTCACAGTTTGTGTGTATTTCTGAAATCTGCATATGCATTAGTGAGTGTGGACGCACACACACACATTTCTGAGCTCATCTCGAGAGGGATGTTTTACTGCTAAAGCTCAGGATTTTGGAGCGTTCCATCTCTCTTGCAGCTCCTGCATTCTCTCAGTGGTTTAAAGGTGCCCACTCATGTCTTGAATCTTCTGTGAGATGCTTTTGAATCACACAGCCTTCCTCCTTATCTGCTAAACTCACATTAGCGAGTCCAACAGGCTTAGACTGCGAGCCTTTGTGTGACACATGTGAGACACACATTGCTGTTCAGCTCTCGAGTCTTACGACAGATTCAGTGTTACAGTCAACATGAAATGCACTTCGCAACCCATTTGACTACGATAATATGAGTGAAACAGGCGATGTCAGCTGAAAAAAGCAACGTTTTCATTTCAGTTTGATGAAAGATTATGAACACATAAACACTTTTTCATGCACTGTAACATGCAATCCTTTTCAACAAGACCAAGAGTGTGCATTAAGAAAGTAAATAGCATCAGTTTTGGCATGTTGTGTTTCAGGACAGATTTTTGTAGTTTCGTTTTGTTTCAAGTCATTGGGAATTCTCATATAACATGATCTCATTTATCCGACAGCTGTGGGCAAACATGTTTTCATCTAAAGTGAGAATATTGATCAGCTGGAGAGTTGAAACACAATACAGACAGAATTTGGTCGGCTTCCAGCAAAATGAAGAACAGCTGATGAACAAGCTGAAGCTGAAGCAGAAACAGAATTGCATGAATTCTTGTTCAGCGTGTTATGTTGTACAGTTACAAACTTCAGTACTCAAGGGGGCAAAAAAGTTTCCTGCATAAAGAAGTTTCCTGTCTGTCACTTTATACCTCTGATCAAAAAAGAAAAAAGAAGTCCCTTCTGCTCACCAAGGCTGCATTTATTTGATCGAAAACAGTAAAAACAGTGAAATATTATTACAATTTTAAATATATTATAAATTGTTATTGATCCTTCAGAAATCATTCTAATATGCTGATTTGCTGCTCAAGAAACATTTCTGATTATTATCAATGTTGAAAACAGTTGTGCTGCCCAATATTTTTGTGGAAACCATAATACATTTAATTTTTCAGGATTCTTTGATGAATAGAAAGTTCAAAAGAACAGCATTTATTTGAAATAGAAATCTTTTATGAATCTTATAAATGTCTTTACTGTCACGTTTAAACAATTTAATGCATCCTTGCTGAATAAAAGGTTTTAATTTCTTTCAAAAAATTGAATGGCAGTATTTCACAAAGTATCGCAGTGTTTTCACTGGGACATATTTGCAGTCTGTTTTCAAGCAAAAAACAAAAAAAAAAAAAAAAAGAAAAAAAAAATGTTGTACATTGAATAATTCAGATAAATTGTTTCTTGAGCATATTCTAAAAACAAAGATTTCTGAATGATCATGTGACACTGGAGATTGAGGTAATGATGCTGAAAATTCAGCTTTGATCACAGAAATAAATGAAATTTTTAACAGATATTCACATGTTGTGTTGTGAATTGCATTTCAGCGCATGAATTGCGTTTATGTTCATATGTTGCGTAGACTAGAGTGTGCCTCATCACATGAATACTGCTGTAAACATGAATTCTCTCTCATATTCCGCTCTCTATCCCACACGAACACTCATCCCTTGTTCTGGTTCTCTGATCTCTCCTCCCCCTCCATCCCTCCGTTATCCTGCTGCACTCCTCCGCTGCTCCTGTTTTTTCTCTCCTCTGGGTTTTTTCCCTCCTGTCGATTTTTTCAGAGTGGAACTGAATCAGCAGCAGCGTTACGAGTGTTTGAAACCATCCTCTGAAACTCAGTGGATTTATTTCTCTCTTTTTCATTCCATCCCTCGTTTTTCCTTTGAATATTCTTTTGTTTCATGTGAAACATCTGTCCTTTGAGAAGCAACAGACCCTGAGAAATTGTCTATCGATCCAAAAAAAAAGAAATCCATCTATCTATCCATCCATCCATCCATCGTTCTAACAGTAGTCCTTCTGTCGTATCGCCTTCATCTGCCATCCATCTCATCCCGATCCCATCCATACTATCGTTCTTCTATCCAGCTAGCTACTCCATCATCCATCCATCGCATCGTTCATACGTTCCTGTCTATCCATCTATCTATAGCTCGGTCCATCCATCCATTCATCATCGTTCTACTCGTTTTCTGTCGCATACTCTCCATACCATCTTCCATGTCCATTCCATCCATTCAGACCATCCATCCATCCATCCATCCATCTATCATTTCTGGTCCATACATGCCATCCATACTCGTCCCATCCTATCTCATACCATCCATCGCGTCCATCCCATCCATCCATCCATCCTCTTCTGTCCAATCGCATCTATCCATCCATCCATCCATCCATCGTTCTGTCTATCCATCCATCCATCCATCGTTCTACATTCGTCTTCCATCCCAGCGCATCTATCATCCATCTAATCCATGCATGCATCTATCTACAGTTACTGCGCATCCATCCATCCATCTATCCATCCATCTATCCATCCATCCATCCATCTATCGTGTCTGTTTTTGTCCATGCCATCAGCATCATCCATCCATCCATCGTTCTGTCCATCCATCATCCATCCTCCCATCCATCTATCAGTTCTTCCATTCCATGCCATTCCATCGTTCTGTCTGTCTATCCACCATGCCATCCATCGTTCTGTCTATACCGATGGCCCATCATCCATCGTTCTAATTCATTCTGTCTATCCATAGCATCCATCTATCTATCGGGCATTCTACCTGATCTATCTATCATATCGTCCATCCATCCATCACCATCTATCCATCTAAACTTCAACATCTCCATGCCATCCATCCATTCCATCACATCCATCATCCTATCTATCGTTCTGGCCACATCCATTCCACGCATCTATGTCCAGCCATCATCCATCTATCTACGTTCTATCATATCCATCCATCCGGCATTCGTTCTAAATCGTTCTGTCTATCTCATCCATCATCTATCCATCCCATCACCATCCGGTCGTGCGCATTCCCTCCATCTTCTATCGTTCTGTCTCTCCATTTGTCCAATCCATCTATCGTGCAGCACCCATCTGTCTGTCGTTCTATCCATCCATCCATCCATGTCGTTCTATCCATCCATCCATCTATCGTTCTGTCCATCCATCTATCCATCCATCCTCCATCGTTGCTGTCGATCCATCCATCCACCATGCCATCCATCGTTTCTAGTCATCCATCGCATCGTCATCCATCGTTCTGTCTATCCATCCATCCATCCATCCATACGTTCTGTCTATCCATCCATCCATCCCATCCTTGTTCTATCGTTCTGTCTTATGCAATCCCATCCATCTATCTATCATCCCCGTACCGTAGGACCGTGTCCCGTACTCATCGTTCTGAGATTTTTGGGGAATTTCAAAATTAAAATTTTGCTTGTTTTACTTCAAATTGAATTGTAATTTAATGCATTCTGTTTGTTCCTATCTATTCATATGCTATTCAATGCTATAACTCAATCATTCATTCAAGAATCAATCAATCAATCATTCTATCTATCGTTCTATCAAATTTTTTTTGGGCGGGGGAGGTGGGGGGACTTTTTATTGTACTTCGACTGCATCCTGTCTGCTACCCCCTATCTGTGCAGGTATTCATTAATTTAAAAGAAATTAATTAAATTGTTAATGGTACAAAACTAAATATCAACCAAAATACTGCATGTCTTTTTATTTTTATTTTCCCCAGGAATTTAAGGAGAAAATTGTGAGTCAAAATTGACTCTAGATGGAACATATCTAGGAACTCCTTTAAGTGTCCTGAGCTCAGCATCAGAGCAGTGAGATGTTGGTGTTGGTGTGTTTCAGCTCTGTTTAACCTGATCCCGGTGGGTTTGCGAGTCGTGGCGATGCAGGGCGTGAAGGCCGGACTCTACGTGGCCATGAATGGAGAGGGTTTCCTTTACTCCTCGGTAAGAAAACACTCCTCACTTCTCTGCGTGTGTGTGTGTGTGTGTATCATGTCTGTTCTATCTAAAATCCACAGCTTTTCATGTGATCATGCAATCTGTTTTGTTTCTTTTCTCTGTAGCGTTTGTCGGGGTATGTACTATTATGCAATTTTGGTGTAGTGCGTGTGTATTTTGTTGTGTGTGTGTGTTTTGGAAAGCAGGACAGATTGTCATTGTGTTACGGTTGTGATGTTGTGTGTTTTGGTGTGTTTTTACAGGTTGAAGTGTGTAATATTATGTGTGTTAATATTGTGTGGTTTCTGTTTTATTTAATTTATTGCAGGTCAGAGCTTCAATACTGTGATTAAAATGATTGAAATTGAAATTTATGCCAACAGCTATTTTCATATGGAGAACCAAACTAGCAAAAATTAAAAAGATAATTAATTAATTCATTCATTTATTCATTCATTAAATGTAACAACAAGAAAATAAAGAAATAAATGACTCGATAAAATAAATACAATTAATTTTTAATTAAATCAACGCAAACTTGCAAGTTTACTTATTTTTCTTTTTGTTATTTTCTGTATTTATTTTTTACTTTATTTTTATTATTTTAAACTAAATTGTTATTCTTTAATTTATTTTTTATATTTTTTATTTCCATAGTTATTTATTTATATTTATACAATTATTTATTTTAATTTTGGTGCAGTTTTGTCCTCCATATTTACAAGTATGATAAGGTATAGGCTATATCTATATTAGTAGATTCTGTATGCATTTGATATTTCATCTATCAATATTTAATATTTATGCTATTTGTTTACACCGTATAAATATTGATAGATGCAATACAAAATGTAAGTATAAGTAATATGCAATATGTTCTAAAGGTCAAATATTTGAACGATGGTGGAGAGAGTTAGTAAAAACAGCTTTTGCAAACAAGATTGATCTATTTTTGTCTGCATAACTTAATGTTTTAATATAGTTTTTGTTAATCGAAAGAAATGTTGGAAATTGAATGAGATACTGAATGTAAAAATTATTTAAAACTAAAGAATGGTTCAAATTTTGCCTTCTTTTTTTAGAAAAGTTGTAGTGATACTTGTGTGGTTTCTTGTGGTGTTGAGCTTTTACGTTTCTGCATGATATACAAGTCAAAAGAAGGATTGTAACGCTAGCTTTCTCTCATGTAGTCTAAAACACAACAGCGGGAAGGTTCTGGAAGCGGCAGTCATGTGATGAAGAGAGCGAGTCTCTGCTTCCGTCTACATTCATAATTCACAGACTTGTTCTATTAAAATTTCAAGGGTAGCTCCTGAACTACATTGGTTCATAAAGAGAGCAAGCAGTGTAGTTTTAGACACACACACACACACACACACACACACATGGCCGTCTCTGCTGTCAGTTTGCTGTGAACAGTGTGAAAGGACTTTCAATCTCATGGCAGCACTATGGGCCGCTCTCATGACCCAACTGTAAGTAAAAATGACATTTTCAAATCTCCATTGCAAAACAATTGTAGCACCAGCCAGGCGTGCATGAAAGAAAGAGTGTCTGAATTCAGATAGCTGTCTTTTTACAAAGTTGAGCACTTTTTCTGTTCGTTTATTAAATATTTCAGGTAATTTGATGACGCTTTCAGCAATTAGAGTCTTGTACTCTCGGCTCCATTTAATTTTTTTTTAACATATTTAAAGTTGTTCCACAGAATTGTGCAGATTTTATGTCAACATCAGCACAACATAAGGGGGAAACCAGTGAGTTTGTTCATAATAAATTGTGCTTAATTGTAAAGTTAGAAATGCAAACTAACCCAAAATTCAGGCTGATTCATTTTACAAACATCTGCACATTTTCTGTTAATTTATTAAACATTTTAAGTAAATTAGAGTATTGTGCTCTCAGCTCCATTTAATTTTTTACCATATTTAAATTCATTTTAAAGAATTTTGCAGATTTTATATCAGCATCAGCACAAAATATTGGAAAAACAATCATATGTAAGTGTGATTTCAAGTTTGTTCATAATAAATCATACTTAATTTTTGAATTGGAAATGCAAACTGACACAAAACCTAGACAGATTCATAATTCAAATAGCTGTTATTTTGCAAAGTCGTGCACATTTTCTCTTTGTTTATTAAATATTTCAGCTAATTTGATGGATGTTTTCAGCAATTAAACTCTTGCAGGCTCAGCTTCATTTACCATATTTTTACCATATTTAAATTTGTTCCACAGAATTTTGCAGATTTTATCTCAACATCAGCACAAAATATGGCAAAAAACAATGATACACAAGTGCATTTTCAAGTCTGTTCATAATTGTAATAAGTTGTGCTTACTTGTTGAATTGGAAATGTGAATTGACACAAAACCCAGACAGATTCAAAAATCAAATGGCTGTCATTTTACAAAGTTCTGCACATTTTCATGTTGATTTATTAAATATTTCATGTGATTTGATGATGTTTTCAGCAATTAGAGTCTTGTACTCTCAGCTCCATTAAATTATTTTCACAGAATGTTATATCAGCATCAGTACAAAATATAGGGGAAAAAACAATCATAAGTGATTTCAAGTTTGTTAAGTGTTAAATTAGAAATTCAAGCAGACACAAAAGCCAAATATTTTTCATTTGAATCAAATGCTCAGTTGATTTCAGAGCTGATTTGATTTAAGTCATTTTGGAAAATTTGAATGGGAATATATTTCTGAGAAAAGGTCAGCTTCATTGTTGTGCCGTTGCAGCTTGATCTTTGATACATTATGACTCATAGAGACCGAACTTATAGAAAAGCATATCAGTGAAGGTTTATATTTAGTGTTATGTAACATTACACATGTCTGTGTGTGTCAAGATCAGCTGTTCTGGATGTTGTTCTATCTTTGGGGTGAGAAAGCGTTAATTAACTCAGTTTTAGTGTGATAATGAATGTCTGCCAAAGTGTTACAGTCGATGTGTGTGTGTGTGTGTTTGTGAGTGTTGTAATGCAAGAAATAATTGACAATTGATTGAAAATGAATGTAATAATGGTAATAATTTAGCTGTGCAGCTGTATTAAGTGATGTTTATGAAGAATTCAGCAGTGCTGTGATAAAAGAATATTTATTTGAACTCTTTGTAACGGTGTATTCATGTGTATACAAAACTGTGCTCATTATACAGTATGTATTTTGGCAAGGGGTGATATTTGTCTGAAATTGACAAATGAATGCAAGTTTCACAAAATTAAAACTCTCATTTGTCATTAAATACGTTTCCTACATCTGTTTTTTAAAATTTGTAAATGTATTTTGATTCATATGCATTAAACATTTTTCCTAGATTAACACTCGCATTACCGTTTGATAACATCAAAGTCATTTTCATGTTTTTACTGAATTCATTTTATTTTGAATTAACCTTGATAGTTTTATATTTGTGAATTGCCTTCCACTGATTTGTGAACACACAAATATCCCCCCATAGATTGGCGTTGTTGTAATTTGTGTTTTACTGAGTGTGTTCAGCAGTTTTATTGTCTGAATGTTTAGTCAGGTTGTATGTGTTGTTAGCTTTTTCTACGCGGTATAGGTTAGCGGTGACGTTTAAATCTGCTAAAGTGCTTGGAGATCTGAATGGGCAAAGAGTCACCATCTCCCTGTTGGGTGTGGGTGGTGTTGTGTGAAGGGAGCGTGTGGGTGTGTGTGAGAGTGAGTGAGTGAGTGAGTGAGTGAGTGAGTGAGTGAGTGTGTGTGTGTGTGTGTGTGTTTTTTGTGTGTGTGTGTGTTTTGTGTGTGTGAGTGAGTGAGTGAGTGAGTGTGTGTGTGTGTGTGTGTGTGTGTGTGTGTGTGTTTGAGAGTGAGCGTGTGGTTTGTGTGTGTGAGTGGGGTTGTGGAGTGAGTGAGGTGACGTGAGTGCGTGGTGTGGTGTTGTGAGAGTGAAGTGTGGAGTGAGTGATGATGACGTGATGTGAGGTGTGTGTGTTAGGGATTTTGGGAAGTGAGGAAATTTTTCCCACCGTTAAAATATCGCTTTTGACAACCCTGGTAATCCAGTATCACCGCGGGTGGTCGTCCCTCTTTTCCTCCTCGCTTGCCTTCGGTTTTAAATATCTTAAATCGCCGTGCACATTGTATACTTTCACTTTTCGAATTAGCTCCATTCGGTCGTCCAATGTTTAGAATTCACACCAAATACAACGTCAAACTCACTTAAGCGTATATATAAAACATAGTGTCTAAATGATTAATGAACTAAATGATTTTTATTACTATAAAAAAAAAACGACGGTTGGTGGTCGGTGTTGCACCGCGGTGGGCAGTGACTGAACCGGTGTTGCGCTTAAGCACCGTATCAGCCCGTTCACACCGTCTAACGCTGCAAGCCTAGTGTGTGTGGTGTGTGTGTGTATATACAGTAGGGTTCAAAAAAAGTTTGAGATCACATTACAAAATGAAAATATGGACAAATATCTTTAAATAAACAACTTTTTAACACAAACCATAGATGGCTGCAGCCACGCGTAAAACCCCCAACGACTAATTGGTTATGGGTTCTTCGGTTATCTTTTCCTATGGGTTTTTTCTAATAAGTTTTTCAATTCCATTTGTCAAAATAAGGCCTCTGGATTACATACTTGTGATACTTGGGACATTTTGAGGTATAAGTGTAACTGCACACACTTGAATTTTTCTAATCGACTAATTACGATAATGCCACAATTAACGAATTGTTTAAAAGCGGCAATGATCGGTCAAGTCCACTTAAAATTAATTCTGCATGCTTAATTATGGTTTTTTTTTTTTTTTCTTCTACAGGTTATCTTAAGGGTTTTTCCATTGTTTTGTTTTAGTTTTAGTATAACATTATAATAACATTCATATTTTTACTTTTTTTATTTAAAGAAGAAACCAATCCAATGTATAGCTGACATTTGAGGCTTAATACCATAGAAAAGCAATAAAACTTGTTTTCAGCTTGTTTATTTTCATCTAAAAATATGGCATGCAGTTGCTTCAATGTTATAAACATCATTCAATGAAAATTGTGATCATCATCGTAATTAAATAAATCTCAATTACAATTTCAAGAGAATAATCAACAATTATGATTTTTGTCATAATCTCGCAGCCCTAATATGACATATAATGCCCAATATCAAGAGTGATATTGCCGATTTTTACCAACTAAGTAATTTTTCACATATGCACATCTCTGGTAGTAATTTATGACACTATCAAAACCCCCTAGCGTAACTTGATACGATGATTTTTTTAATATATTATATGCAGCAACCATATATGTCAACAATATATATTTTATTTATAAATGCAACTTTAACAACAACATGCAGTTTATACAAAAATCTGAACATTTCTAAATGCATGTCTTATCTTTTTTTATTTACTTCTTCATTATTAACATTTATTGATGGGTTTTAGGGTAAATGTACATGTACATGACATATAATGTCCAAAAATGTATTGCACTTACATAAACATACATATTTTTGTTCCAATTTTTTACAGCTTTCATATTTGTTTTCACTTAAAATGACTATATACAGTGGAATATATGTACATATATTACATATGTTTGTATATATTAATACATATGTGTAAATTATGCTGCATAGCAAAATGTCTAAGTATCTTGAATTTTATATTTAGCAAAAACCTTGTTTTAATCAAGCTCTCTATTACAATGAAAAAATAAATAAATATTTCAGAATTTAGTGATTTATCAAATATGTGATTTTCTTGCTTCCAATGAAATATAAGACACACGTTCTCAAATTAGATGCATTTTTCAGTTTAAAATCTCACTCATATTATGCTGATAATATAATTTGTACTGAAAAAGATTTATTAAATTTCCAATGCAAAATATAAACATTTTCCCTGGTGCTCTCAGGTTTTTATACCCCACCGTGTGTAATATATACAAAACATTAATTGTGTCAAATGTTTGTGTGTGTGTATGTGTGTGTGTGTGTGTGTGCGTGTGTTCACCTGAGGTGGTTTCTGCTCCGGTTGACGGCCGTCTCCACCCTCCCCACCTGTGCATTTAAAAGACTTTATAAAGGAACTGGGACAAAGACTCTATAAACACACACACACACACACACACACACACACACCTGAGAGCTGTAATTGTGTTTTAACATCTCTCTCGATCTCTCTCTGTTTCTGTCTGTCTGTAGGATACATTCACAGCGGAGTGTAAGTTTAAGGAGAGTGTTTTTGAGAATTATTATGTGATCTACTCATCCACGGTGTATCGCCAGCATGAGAGCGGACGCGCCTGGTTCCTCGGACTCAATAAAGAAGGAATCATCATGAAGGGAAACCGGGTCAAGAAAACTAAACCATGCTCACACTTCGTGCCCAGACCCATTGAAGGTGAGGACACACACACACATACATATACACATATACACTACACACATGCAACGTATGGTTTGTACATGTCTGAAGATTTACAGTTTATTCATTTTTATTTTACTAAATATTTTAAGAGTAGATGTGTGTCATGACTTGCTCAATTTAAACGTTTGAAATGTTTGAATAATTTACATAAAATAGTTCTTTCAATCTGTTTGTTTTAACGAATCAGTTCAAAATTCAAACTGAATTCTTTGGTCATTACTCAGAAATGTTCTTTGTTTGGCATTTTTAAAATTGCTTTTATTGAAATATTAAGGCCATGTAGATTAAAATGGTTACCTATAAATAAAGCTGAAATAATATAAAAATTCTTCCTTGTGTTATTTGAGTGAAATAAAGTAGAAATCATAAATTGATTATTTTAACTAGATTTTTACTCAAATCTATTTCACATCATTGGCTATTTGCTTGAAATATAGATAGAACAGAGAGAGAGAGAGAGAGAGAGAGACAATGTCAATATTTTCCATCGTTTGTTTTGGAAGAAATTCTATATACATTGTATATGTTGCATGCGCGTAGTAAATTTTCTAGAAAACACATATAAAATACATTAAAAAAATTGAATATTTAATAGGTATTTAAATATATATTACTAAAATGTATAAATGTTTATTTCACCTACATCACCCGAACTACACACAATACAGATGCATATTATCACTTCTTTTAACGTTGTGTATACACACAACACACACACACGTTTTGTTTCTGTGAAGTTGGGGACTATGCTACAGACTTTTATTACTTTTATACTGACCAAACGATATTTTCTATCCTCTAACAGCCTAAACCTACCCCCTTACAGAAAACCTGTTTGCATTGTTACACTTTCAGATAAAAGTCATTTACTATTTTTAATCATTTTTTCCCAATGTGAAATATTTCAGGTTTTCTATCCTTGACAAGTGCACGCGCACACACACACACACACAAACATGCACACACACACACACACAACACATCACACACACACACACACACATGAATTCGAAAAATGCAAAATGGAGACTTTTTTTCTCAAGTTGTTTTTGACCAGCACTGTATATCATGACTAATTTCAAACCCTGCCTGTTTAAATAATGTCTTTTTGTATGTAATTTGTCCCGCGTGGTCCTCATGGGTTGTATAAGATCCGGTCTCTGCAATATATTGACGAGAAGCAGGCGGTCCAGGAAAAACTCAGAACTCCCACTATGGGCACCAGGAAAGAGTTGAACCAGGACTCTACCGATCATGAAGGCTCATAGCCACACACACACAAACACACACACACACACACTGACCTGTAAATGTACACGCGCACATACACACACTCTCTCACACACACACACACACACACACACACAACACACACACACACACAACACATACACATACTGTGACCCCTGGAGCTGAATGCTTTCTTACACCCGAACAAACAACAGCAACTTCAGCATCGACAAACATCAACTGAAACAAAAATTAACAAAGTAACATGAAAAAAAAAGTATTTAAAAAAGCTGAATTCTTGCCTGTGAAAATATTTTAGGAGTCTCTGAAAATCACTACATGATTTTACATTTTATGCAAAGTCTGGCAAGAGTCTGTTGGCGTCACGTGCTCGTGGAGACGCGTGAGGGTGTTTTCTTTCGGGAGTCTGAGCTTTAAAGCCATGTTCGATGATCACACGTTGATTTATGAATGCCAAAAGCACTTTCACTCACCGCTATACGTCTCTCACCTCATTAATCTTGAATGTTCTCATCGATTGTGTCCTCCAATCATTGCTCTGTTTTTTTATTCTGGGTGGGAGGTGGAGGGGCTTGTGAATACTGCTCTGTGATTGGCTGGAGGGTTCAGGAATTGCTCTGCTGATAGGCTCTGACTGAAACGGAAGCAGATCTGCTTCATCTCATTCCACTGTATGAATTGTCATACAGTCTCCACTTCTGTAGCATTTTTCTTTAAATCCCCTCTTATAATGTTACTCGACATTCAACAATGTCATTTTCCGCCGTCTCTGAAATAGGCTTGCTACTGTACCTTTAAGACTTGTATATGTAAATGAACTGTTATGATTGGAGAGCATCAGCATACTGGTGCCGTTTATTGGGGCGGGCCGCTGAATAGGTGTTGATGTGTAAATGTGGGCGGTGATATGTTAATGAGCTTATGGTTATGATGTCATAATCATGACGATTTCTGAGCCAATAATGGCGTGGCGAATGTTACAAACATCCAGATCGAACTCTTTTATTTGAAAACTTTTTCCCGTGGTGTTTTGAATGTGCTCAAAATCAAGCGGATGGACAGTGATGTCTCAATCTGAGATTTTGCATTCAGTAAACGGAAGCGTCTGCTCTCATTTCACCATACGCCTGTTTTAAACCGTTCTCTCTGAGAGATCGGGGTTTTTTTATCCTGCCAAAAGCACAGACTGCCCTCGGAGTAACTAAACTGGACTAAACCACTTAAAACCAGAGAATATACTGCCCCGGCTTTCTTTCGCTCAGTGTTTTTTTTATTCACTCCTTGTTAAAACGCAGGCTGTGTTCAGAATGGAGTCCTAGCCTACTGCTTACTGCACAGTATATATTCAATACTGCCTAATAGTTTTTTTAAAAATAGCAGGTGAAACGCTTGCAATGATAAATGCTCCAAACAGTAGTGTACTACATTTTTTTTCTCACTATGTTGCATGTCTATTTCAGCAGATGTCTGAAATAAATACGGTTGTTTTGCATGTTTAATCCAATTTTGTGTAAGACATCCTTTAAAATAATGAGGAAAAAGTGTAGTTCATTTTTCGCACTGTAAATAGAAGGTTGAATGCATTGCATTGTGGGATTGTGTTCTACTTGAACTTTGCAAGATTGGCACTGTTATTGAACTAGATTGAATTAGCATCACTAAATAATGACACTGTTGTCTACTGAAATTTGTTTCATAATTGATGCATTTTGCAACATTAAAGTTCCTTGCACACCTAGTCTGAAATATTTGCTTTCGTTTTTTCCGTATTCGTCATCCTATCCTATCAAAATGCTTGCTATGGATGCGAAAATACAGAAAATCGATCCTGATCCGAATTTTTAAAATAATGTACTTGAGAGGTGAGGAGCTCTGTTAGAAGTGAGGTAGTAGTAATTTAAATGCGGGAAAATTTTGGACAAGAATTTCAGACTCAATGTGCAAAGACCTTAACACTGTTATTTTCTTGTTTATTACGTTGACGCATCTGTATTGTATAAAGTGCTGTATAAATAAGCTGCTCAGCTTTAGGAAAATGCCTTAGCTCCTGCCATGCATAAGAACATTTGCATACTGTGCACAGTATGCATACTATATACTGCAGAAATAGTGAGGTTAGTATGCTGGGATGACATTCTGGACAGCCAAGTTCCCTGATATAGCTCAGTATATTTCTGATTGGTTACTGGAGTCCAGGTTCCTTCCCCTTTAAATGTGATCGACCTGTTCATTGGTCAGATCCATCAACGTAAAGGCCAATCAGCTGTCGGCTGGGTTTATGAGAAGTCTTCCATTAGTGGAGCTGCACCAGCATCAACGAGGAGGGTCAAAGGTCAGGGTCCCGCTAGCGATACGAGAGAGAAAACAAAAGGTCACGAGCCGTACCACTAAAGACGTCTGCCTGTTTTTCATAGAAGATGTTCTGATTATTGCCATGCTGAAATGATCTTCTGCTGACTTGGGAAGTTCTTTTGTGTTTGCTGATGTTTGCACCTTAATTCTGAACACGTTCATGTTCATTATGTAAAGAGTTCTGAATAAAACATTAAACCTGCCACAGGAGGAAAATATCATCTAAAAATAATAATAATAATAATAAAAAGATTAACTCTGGTCTGGTTTCAGTGTTTCTTCTGCCATCAGCACAAATACACCGTTAGCACAAGATCTGTTCCAAATCCTAATCTGCCTTGCTGCTGGCCAAAAGTTATAGAAGGCAAATAAAGTTCAATATTAGGACAGTTTGATGTTAACGCAAGATAACGTTCTGTTTATTATATGTGCATGCTGCGTTTTTGTCGTCTGCCTCTAAATGCGCGATCTCTTTAAAGCAGGGTGTATTTTGATTGGTTGTCAATGTTTCCATCCAAAGTTACGAATTAAACCTATGCGCAAAATGGAAATATCACATAAAACACATGCCTGTTTTTGCTGCGCATTAAAGGAATTTATTCCGTAAATAAAGAAGGTTTCCACGTAGTTTTATGCACGTGTGTGACGTTTTTAGAATTTATGCGCATCGTGGCGTTGCCAGCCAGCGGTTTTCTTTATGCGATGTCCCAAAATGCGCATGAAAATAGGTGGATGGAAACACATGATTTTGTATCAACTGGAACATCGTTCTTTAAGTTATTCCAAAAATATAGTTTCCCTGCGTCCTTGTCGTTATAGTTGTAGTGTAGACTTCCCTATTCTCGTAGAATTAGAACGATTATTAAAGCTTTCTGGTTGTATTTAAGGCCAGTTTACGATTCAGTTTTGCCATCTGCCGCTTTAAATGCTCAAGCTCTTAAAGCAGGATGCTGATTCTGATTGGCTGTCAGTATACTGTATATATCGTTCAACAGCTGTAAAAACAAAACTTTCTGAAAGTGAATCCATTCCAATTCTGTCATTATCTTGATAGTTGTAGTGTGAACTTTAATTATTCTCATAGAATTTGAAGATAATTACACCCGTCGCCGCCAATAGCCTCCTGGGCTACGTTTCCCAAAAGCATCTTAAGCCTGAGTTGATCGTAGCTCCATTGGTTTCAATGGGTCTATGATGTACTTAAGCTTACGATGCTTTTGGGAAACGCAGCCCTGGTTAGTGCGTTGACCCGAGTTCGATTCCCGTCTCGAGGTCCTTTGCCAATCCAGCTCCACTCGATACTTTCCTGTCATTTCTCTACTGGCCTATCCAATTAAAAGAAGCATATCCATTAAAAATAACTTAAAAAAAGATAATTACACTGATTATTATATTTGCATTCACACCAGGGGGCGGGGCGAAACGTTCTGTTAAGGGGATAGTTCACCCAAAAATTTAAATTCTGTCATTAATTACTCACCCTCATGTCGTTCTAAACCCGTAAGACCTTCGTTCATCTTCAGAAACACAAATAAAGATATTTTTGATGAAATCCGAGAGCTCTCTGACCCTCCCATAGACAGCAAGGAACCTAACACGATCAAGGTCAGAAAGGTAGTAAGGGCATCGTTAAACTAGTTAATGTGACATCAGTGATTCAATCGTAGTTTTATGATGCCATGAGAATACTTTTTGTGCGCAAAGAAAAAAAAAAAAAAAACTTTATTCAATAATTCTTCTCCTCCTCGTCACCCTAACACCATTTTGGAGAGTATCCACTGATGCATCGCGTGCTTTCCTCTGAATTAAAAAAATGCATGGGCTGCGCCTTGTTAATGCAGAGGGGCAAGTCGTTTTTTTTTGTGCACAAAATGTATTCTCGTAGCTTTGTAAAATTACGGTTGTACCCCTGATGTCACATGGACTATTTTAAAGATGTCCTTACTACCAGTATAAGCAAGCAAGGTTTTAAAAAAAAAAATATTGTAGAAACTTAATTTGTTGTAAAGTTGCTTTGCAATTATTTGTATGTGAAAAGCGCTGTACAAATAAACTTGAATTTAAATTGAATTGAATTAAATAAAAGAAAACAGATAGAATAGAAAAAAGAATAGAGCAAGCTAGTATTAGAGGCCTTTTTTGCTTTGTTAATTGTATAATAATAAATAAATAAATAAATAAAACAAGTAGATAGAATAGAAAAAGAGTAGAGAAGCTAGTGTTAGTTTTTTTTTTTTTTTTATTTTTTTTAAGAAGAAAACAAGCAGTAAATAAATGGAGTGCAAGTCTAAAAGGGACAAGGTTTTTTTTTTTTTAAAGAATAGATTTAGAATAGAGAGTGCTAGATTTAGAGGGTCAAATAAAGATGGAAGAGACGTGTTTTAGCCGATTCTTGAAGATGGCTAGGACTCAGTTGGGCAGGTCATTCCACCAGGAGGGAACATGTAATTTAAAAGTCTGTGAAAGTGATTTTGTGTCTCTTTGAGATGAACAATAAAGCAACGTTCACTTGCAGAACGCAAGCTTCGAGGGCACATAACTCGAAGTAATGAATTTAGGTAAATGGGTAAAGAGCCAGTGGTGGTTTTGTAGGCAAAAATTAATGCCTTTAATTTAGTGCGAGCAGCTACTGGTAGCCAGTGCAAAATGATGAACAGAGGTGTGACATGCATTCTTTTTGGCTCATTAAAAATGTATTTTGCTGCCGCGTTCTGGATTAATTGTAAAGGTTTTATATAACTGGCTGGAAGACCTGCCAAATGAGCATTGCAATAGTTCAGCCTGGACAGAACAAGTGCTTGAACAAGTAGTTGTGAAGCATGTTCCCAAAGAAACGGCCTGATCTTCCTAATGTTGTATAAAACAAATCTGCAGAACCGGGCAGTTTTAGCAACATGGTCTGAGAAAGTCAGCTCATCAATCTCAACTCCAAGGTTTCTAGATGTTTTTGAAGGAGTTATGGTTGATGAGCCTAACCGGATGGTGAAATTCTGATAAAGTGATGGGTTTGCTGGAACCACAAGCAGTTCAGTCTTGGCAAGGTTGAGTTGAAGGTGATGGGGATTTTTGGGTGAACCATCCCTTTAATAAAAGCATGCTCTTTTAAATGCACAAGCTTTCAAAATGTTGGCTATCTGTTTTTATTGTTCATCAGCAGGGGAAAATCATTCTGAAAGTGTCGTTCTTCTGTGTTGTTATAAGACTTCCCCATTCTCACAGAATTAGCTCGATTATTAAAACTTTATAGATAGGCCACGTCTATCAGTGTTTACAGACACACAAGTGTCCAGCAGAACGTGAGCCGCGATGCTTTCTCCAGAGACATGAGGCTTTTTGAAAGGTATTTTTAGTTTTGGTGAATAAATAAAGCAGCAGGGTGAGCTGTGTTCACGGTCGCTGACGTCTCTGTCAGATATTTTAAGAGTTAGACATAAACACATCCTGTTAATTTTTACAGTAAAAACAGTAATAATGTGAAATAGTATTACAATTGAAAAGATCTGTTTTCTATACGTGAATATATGTGAAAACTTAATTTATTCCTGTAATACAAAGTTACATTTCAGTTAACCATCTACTCAGATTCAGGATTCACAGATGAACAGAAAGTTCAAAAGAACAGCATTTATTTGAAACAGAAATCTTTTGTAGCATGCTGTTACTTTTGATCAATTTAATGCATCCTCGATGAATAAAACGATTAGGCTAATTTTAAAAAATGACCCCAAATGTTTTGAACAGTAGTGTAGCAGTCTATTTACATCTGAAGGCAACTCATATATTTTACTTCCACAAACTTTCAAAAAATTTGAAGTTTAAAAACTTTACAGTATTTTATAGCACTTTGGTTTAAGTTTATATGGTTTTGCTGAAATGATGCTGTCAGAGTCGTAGCAGTGTGACTAATCAGTTTTACATTCTGAAGGATAAATAATTATAAAATCGCAGAGGAGCAGATTTATGGAGAGGCTTTAAATGAAGCCTTTCTTCTCTTCAACACCAGAGGCTTGAAAGGCTGATGTGTTCGTCTTGACGGTGCTTGAAATGCAAACTAAATCCTCTCACATCCGGCTAAAATTAGCTGCTGGTCTATTCTGAAAGCTCAGAGCTAATGACAGATGTTTGCTGAGGACGCTCTCTGAAGACTCCTGAAGACTCCCGCATCTACCTGTGTTCACGCTTTATTTGAAGCAGATGTTTTCACATGCCAGTGTTTCAGACGCTACAGATGTTAAGCCACATTCTTTTTTTTTTTACTGCAATTACATTGTTTATATGAAAATTCTAATATATATATATATATATATAATATGTCTATTTTATATTTCATATATCATTTTGTATTTGTTTGCAAGATTTGTGCGAATAATTTTAATATATATATAATATTTTAATATTTTTATTATCAGAATTTATGGTAAATGACATTTCTCTTGTATTTGTGTAGATTGCATTTAATAAATAATTTATTATTTTATTCGGTTTTTTTAGCCATTTAAAGGTATGTGTAACTATACTATTTTTATAAATCCCTTATGCAATTAGGTTTTTAAAGTATTTTAGCTGAAATAATTTTTATATTTGCGGATATAGATTTTTATTCTAAATGGCATTCTCTTGTAGTTCTATGTTTTTTAGATTGCAAGTGAAATAATATGCCATTATTCTACTTTTTCTGTTTTGAAAATAACATTTATTATATATATAATAATTTGATATATAAAAATCATTTTTTTTTTACATCTATTCTCCTTTTGTAGTTGTATATAGAATTTATTAAAAATGATCTTTTCTATGTAGTTGTGTAGATTGTAAAAATATTATTAAAATAAATGACAATTAAAAGTTTAATATAAATGTATAAAATATATATTTATTATAAAATATATAAAAACAATAGGAATGGAATATGTATTGTTTAAAAATCTACATAGATGTATTACAGCATGTAAGTATATGCAAGTCTCCTTTTATAATTATGTATTAATTTGTGTTTAAATGAATCTTAATAGTTCTTTGATCAATATTTGATGCTATTAAACGGCGCCGCCTGCTGGTGAAGTGCTGTCAGTGCAGCGATGCCGCAGTGAAGAACATGCGCAGACACACGTGCGTTTGTAACTTCTGTAAACAAAACTCACGTCGCATCAATCTGCAGATTGAAGAGCAAGTCATAGTCTCGATCCTGGGTTAAGCGCCCAGGTGGATTAACAGCGATGGGGTTTTAAAAAGCGACTGTAAATGGTCCCGCAGCAGCAGATACTGTGTGAGGCAGGAATACTGAGCTCACGCCGCTAGATGGCAGCATTTGACCACACAAAAACAACACGGGGGACACGACTAAACCTGCAAAAATGACAAATAAATATGACAATAAATACATGTAGGAATAAATCAATACAACAATAAATTAAAGAATAAAATAAAATGTAAAAATAATAAAAATAAAGATAAAAATGAAAGGAAAAAAAGTTAAAACCAATTTAAAAAAAAGTAGTACAAACATAATTCATGACCAAATTCAATTTAAAATGATTGTATTTATTTTATAAAATATTTAATTATCTCATTAATAACAAATTATGGAAATAAATACATATGTGAAAAAAAAAAAAAGAGGTTTAAAAATGACAAAAACAAAGTTAAAATCATTACAGAAAATAATAAATAAAGAAAAATGAGTAATACATTTAATTTAATTAAAAATAAAAATAAATTTTATTTATTTCATGAAGAAATTAAACTAAACCATATTCTATTCTATTCTAAATGAATGTATAAATAAATAAATATAAAAAAATACATGTGGGGATATTTAAATAGAACAATAAACAAACACAAAAATAAACGAATGACTAAATTAATTGTTTTTATAATTAATTCTTTTATTTATTGTTCTATTTTTGAAATAAAATTCAAATAGAATAGAATGCATACTTTGAATATACTGTAAGTGCTTAAATAGAAACATCTGCCAGATACATAAACGCAAATAATATAATATTGCAATACAATCCGCAAATAGGAGAAAAATACAAATGCTTAGCATATAAAAGAGTTGGTTTAATGTGTCTGATGAGCTCAGGAACTGCTGTGGTGTCTATTTAAGATTAAGCCTCAGCAAAGAAAGCAACGGTCTGGTTATTCTCCCGCACATAAACACACATAAACTGTATTAATTCAAGTTCACAGAAAAACGCATGAGTCAGGGAGGCGCTGGGTGTAAATATCGATCAAATAAACAGTACTGGCTTTGATTTACACATGTGATGCAGACCCAAACGTAAATCCACACACAAACATATAAGCAGTGTATGACATTCACAAACACACACTATACTCTAAACTAACTAACACTAACTAACACTAACTAGTCTCTCTAACGTAGAGATTTCACTCAGTCACATAGAAAACCACTTCAAAACACAGTAAAGATGTCTGAGATTCAATTAATTGAATATTTACAAATGAAATAGAATAGAATAGAATGCATGAATGAATAAATAAATATTATTTTTTAAATATGATTTTTAAAATGATTTGATGATAAATTCATTACCAGATTTTAAAATGGGTCATAATAAAAAATACAATAAAATAAACATGAAGAAACATTATGTAAAAAAATAATATAATATTAATATAAGAATATATTATTTCATTTTTTATTTTTAATTATATATATTTTAAATTATTGGATTACAACCAGGGGGACACAAACTAACCGGCCCAAAAATTAAAAATCAAATCAATACATGTATCGATTGGGAGATTAAAATAAATACATGTAGGAATAAATCAATACAACAATAAATTAAAGAATAAAATAAAATGTAAAAATAATAAAATAAGATAATAAAGGAAAATAAGAACTAATAAAATAATAGGAAAAGTAAGTCATACAAAAATTAATCATGACTACATTGAAAAAATAAAAAAAAAATACTAAAATATTTTATTTTTGTTATATAGGCCGATATAATATACTTTATATACTATTATGGTAAATGTGTAAAAATAATTTAATATTAGGGCTAAATGAAATGAAACTATTGTAAAACCTATATAATTATATATTTTAAATGTGAACATTTTTAGATATAAAAAATGTATATTAAAAAAAAGTTATTACTTGCAGAAATGTGAAAACGAGCTTTTAAAGGTCCCATGACATGCTGGTTTTTAGATGCTTTTATATAGGCCTAAGTGGTCCCTAGTACTGTATCTGAAGTCTCTTTCCCGAAATTCAGCCGTGGTGCAGAATTTCAGCCACTACGAGCAAGTCCCAAAATGAGCTTTCCTTAGGACGTGCCATTCCTGTGTCTGTAGCTTTAAATGCTAATTAGGAGGAGAGAGGCGGGGCAACTGCCATGCTTACCTCGTTTGCAAGCCATGATGTCTCTCGAGGAAAAAAAAAATATTGCGCTCGCCTCGCACGGTAGTAGCTAATTTTCTCATGGGCGGGCCAAATTCTCTGGGCGGGCAAAGCAGAGAACGGGGAGGTAACCTTTCCCCGTATGACAACATAAAGGGAAGATTCCAGATCGGGCCATCTGAGCTTTCATTTTCTCAAAAGCGAAGCAGGATACCCAGGGCTCGGTTTACACCTATCGCCATTTCTAGCCAATGGGGGACCGTAGGCAGGCTAGGGGAACTCATATTAATTTTAAAAAACCTCATAAAGTTAAATTTTCATGCCATGGGACCTTTAACTCTGCTCTTCAGTTTTGAAAGCAACACCAACACACGTGATTTTAACGGGACGGTTCCAGCAGCGTCGCGTCGCGTCGCCGAGATCTCGCGAGAGGTCACGGAAACATTTCCAATGCAAGTTAAATATGAATATAATAATTAGATATTACATATAATTTGGTAGAAAAACAGTGTTTTTACGTTTTATTGGTGCAAAGATGAGTAGTGGTGATATTTATTTTGTACAACATTTGCAACTGCTTTTTATCACTTAATTAGAAGTGCCACAATTACTAAATTGTGTAATCTGTTACTGAACAGACATTTAGAAGTTGATATTAAAATGCAAAGTATTTCAAATTTAAATTTAAATAAAGCTATGTAAACGCTTGCATTTTTACAACACTGTAAGTGTGTCCCATCAGGTAATGAAAAGTTCGACACACTTGTGGTCTTCATGCTCACTTGAACACTTGGGCCAAATACAGGAAATACGTCATTTAAGTAGTCAAGTGGTCAAGTGCAAAGACCCAAGTGTGGGTAGTTGGACAAAGCCTGTGTTTAATGGTTTTCCGTGGGAGGAGCCTGAACTGATGCGGTCTGATGTGGAAGGCCAAAAGGGCCAAAAACACGTGAATTTTAACACATCAACAACACGTTAAATATACATATTTCACGTGTATTTAACGCGTTAAATACATGTCGTTTACGTGTGAAAAATCAGCGCGTTAAATACGTGTCGTTTACGCGTGAAAAATCAGCGCGTTAAACACGTGTCGTTTACGCGTGAAAAATCAGCGCGTTAAATACGTGTCGTTTACGCGTGAAAAATCAGCGCATTAAATACGTGTCGTTTACGCGTGAAAAATCAGCGCGTTAAATACGTGTCGTTTACGCGTGAAAAATCAGCCGTTAAATACGTGGCGTTTACGCGTGGAGAAATCAGCGCGTTAAATACTTGTCGTTTACGCGTGAAAAATCAGCGCGTTAAATACGTGTCGTTTACGCGTGAAAAATCAGCGCGTTAAATACGTGTCGTTTACGTGTGAAATACACGTGTTTAACGCGTTTTTGATGCGTTAAAATTTAAGTGTTTTTGGCGCTTTTGGTCTTCCATATTCTGATGTGAACGTAAATCTGCGCGTTTGTTTCCGTTCACATAGAGATACACGGAAACGTTCGTCGCGCGCTGAACCGTCACGAAAGCCGCGTTTAATAAGGTCAGAAACAGCAGCGGAGCGACGCGAGCCGGTTGGTGTCTTTATTCTCTCATTCGTGTGGTTTGGTGAGCGTTCTTGACATGTGGACGCGTGTTTACCTGCGCGTGTCCACTTCCTCGCTTCAGTGCCGCAGAAAAGTGTCTCAAAGTCTGCCACTAATCCTGTGCTGTTTTCTCAACAACTTTGGAGTTTGCTTCTGAATGCTGAGAATATGAGTATAATATTGATCTTTCACTGAGACGCTGAGATATGACAGATTATGATGTGTATAAATTTAAATTGTAAATAAATGTATGCATTTAGCAGACGCTTTTATCCAAAGCGACTTACAGTGCATTCAGACTATACATTTATTACAAGTATGTATATAGTGTATAATGATGGAAAAATATATTTATAAGTATTAAATACTGATGGGGCAACAAAATGTGTGCGAAAAAAAAAGTTTGACAAGGTTGTTTGATTGAAAATAATTGCCCCACATTAATACAAAAAACAATTATATGATATATATATATATTTATATATATATACTGTATATAATATATATTTATATATCAGAATATATTTTTTTAAGGTTTAAAGTTTAACTAGTTTGAACACAATATATTATAATATACAAAATTATGTAAATAAAAAATTGTGTAATTATAATAGAGTATGTATGTGTGGTGTATAAACAATACTTAGGCCTATAATATTTTAGTATTATCATATTAATTTTAGTATTTGTATATGCAGGTGCAATTTGATGAATATATTATTAATAAATTCCATATTGTTAAAAATATATAAATTTTTAATTGATAAAGATATGTGTAGTTTTTTATAATTAACATTTAAATAAATAGTTACGTAAAAATAAAGCTCTTCAAGTTGTTCTATAATCAATAAATAAGGTATGCTGATTAAATAAATTAAATTTTAATATGTTAAAAATAAGGTTTTAAACATTTTAAGTTAAGAGATACTCAAAATAAGCACTTACAAAAATAATTTTTTTAAATTTACACTTTTGACATTTCATATCAAAACATACTGTCCTTCTGTTTAGTTACTGTTGTTTGTGCTTGTTGAAGGTTATTAAATCAAGTCTTATCTCAAAAATGGGTGATAATTTGAAATATGCCATGTTAGAAATTGAGCTGCTATTGCATTTGATCATATCATGAAGCAGGAAAATATTATATGCAGGAAATCTTATGTGCATAATGATAAACATTGTGAAAGTGGTTCTGTTGCAATTTAGTGTTTTGGGAGAAAATAAAAGCATCCTTGTACCATATAAATCATTTTGTTACCATCTGAAACCAGAGTGCATGTTATATAGTTTCCTCATATGTTGCCTGATTCATAATCATGTTTAACTTTCTCTTGTGCATGTGAGCGTTCATCACACCTGAACACACGCTCGTAATGCCAGCGCCACACTCAGGTGAGATGGATGTGAAATATGCGCTCGAGCGCATCGCTTTGATTGGATGAGAGTCCCGCCGGTTTGCCTTAACGATTTACGGTGACACGCAGAGGGACCCGTTAAATCATCCCCCGTCCCGGCTGACAGAGAGAGAGAGAGAGAGAGTGAGAGAGAGAGAGAGAGAGGGAGGTGTAGTGGGTTAGAGACTGCAGAGAGACGAGAGAGAGAGAGTCATGGAGACGGATGGGTTGTGTCTGTTCTGCTCTAAGTTTGTGGTTCTGTTGCAGAAGGAACCGGACTGATGAGAAGAACCAGACCTGCAGCGGGAGCATGTGAGTAAAGCCGTTTAACATCTCAACATCACAGCTTCTGCTGCTCAACTCATGGATCTGTGCTGAAAAATCGATGCTTTCAGGTGTTGAGCATTAGGGATCCAATGTTTAGATAGATGAAGTAAGAAGGTGTGGGGGTATGTTAACTATTCTCAACCACATTTTAGGCTACTTAATATCATGTCATTTGCACTCAATGATCATTTGTACTTTCATTTGACACTTTACAATTAATTCATAAGATTTATTATTCTCAAGATAATTCTAAAACTCTTAAAAAATGTGTATAAATATATGATATATTGTATTTTGTATGAATTTATAAAATTATTAAATATATTTTAAATAGGTTGAATTAAAATGTGTAATTATATATTAATATAATTATTAATGTGTATATATCAAATTAAATTTTTTATTATTTACAATATATATACATATCTGTGTGCATGTAGTCTTATTATACTAAAGCCTTTATTCATCATTTTTAAGGTATGACTACAGATAAAATGGATTATGCATGCATAGTTTTGTGTGTTTGAGATGTTTTAGGTGTGTTTTGCTCACTGTTAGTCACTGTTACGTGACTTAATTGCTCATTTACTGTATGTTGATTCATCTTTTTTTGATAAATCATCATCTCATCTTCGATGCCGTTCTGCTCTTTCTCTGGACTGTCACAATCAATCACCCCTGATTATTGATTTTCACAAAAAAAAAAAAACAGTGTGCCGGCACTAAGTAAGTAGAACATTTATGACTCTATTACGCCTGTAAATTGATCTACAGTTGTAAAAAGATTATGAATACGGGTTTTATTTTTTATAGTACTATACTTTTCAAACTCTATATGTTAAAAACACACATTGGCACATTTTTTTAATATATAGAGTTGGACAGTGTGATGATATGATACTAAAATCCATTTTCATAATCTTGTTGATACTGTAATCAATTTATGTTTATGTATCAGTGTGATTTTAGTGTCATTTAGATACTATTGTAGTTTTGAATTCATTTATATTTCATTTTAGTTAATTTTTTAGTCATTTTTTTTTATTGTTCTTTTATTTCTTTCTTTATTTTTACAAAATGGCTATATAGTTTTTATTTATTTATTTTAGCACATCAAGTTAAATTAAGTGAGAATGAGAAATATTGCCTTGAACATTAGTGGGGGAAAAAAACATTTACGTGTTATGAATTGTGTTTTAGTTCAGTTAACGTTTATTTTATTCAAAGTTAAAAATAAATAATGGTTTAATTTTTAGTAAACTATAATTAACCTGTTATGTAAGTATTTATTATAGTTAAGCAGTTATGACGCCATTCTAGTTAAAAGTACACTGGAGAACTACCTTGAGGAAAACAGGGACAAAATAATATCAAAAAATCCCCAAATGTTTGTTTGATCAGTACACGGGGTTCAGATGGAGCAAATATAATGAGCTCAGTATAAAAGCAACAGAAGTGAATGGTAAATTCCCACCATGATGTAAAATCAGATGTGTGTGTTGTATTGTGTTCTCGGTACAGTTACGTGACTAATTGGCCACTTACTCTCCGCCGATAGATTATCTGACCAGGTCTTGTGGCCCCTGCGGCCCCTCTCGTCCCCCATCCATGCGTCTGTCTCTGGACGAGCACGGCATCGATCACACATAATCCGATTTCCCCCCAAAAACAAATAATGAAGCGTTTCTGGAGCTTACCCTTTTAAGTAATTTACCGATTTGTTCAAACTTGTGCAAATCGATGAAGTGGGTTTTGAAAGATGAGTCTAATGAATTCCCACGATGCCCTAATGCATCTCAGCGAAATTAAAAAGCACATTTGTGACGCTCAGATAAGCAGGATGGAGATTTTATCTGAATTGGAGCGTTTGGAGATGATGCCGTTATTTTAGACTCCTCACACTAACTGCTCTAATTAGGTTTTCGATCATTTTATTTAGTCTCAGCTGAGACTTCCAGACTCTGCCGAGAATTTGGGTCCGTCTGCTGCTGCTGCTGGTGTGTGTCGCGTTGTTTTATATTGTAATTCATTTCTTTATCCAAACAAAACAGTTCAAAGAACTTCCTGAAACCTACTTAGTTCATTTACAGTATTCAACTTTTTGTATCTTATAGGTGATTATAAGTTTTAAAGACACACAGCTTATTTAAAAGGCCAGTTCATTTACTCACTAGGCCTGCATGAATCTATTTTCATCTGAAGAACGCAAAAGATGATATTTTGAAGAACATTGGGGGACCAAACAACATTGGACCCCATTGTCTTTCATTGCATATACAAAAATATATATTTTTTATTTGAAATGTCTTTGGGTGAACTGTCCCTTTAATTCTAATAGATAGCAAAATGATTATGGAAAATGTAATTATTAGGCTTACTGTATTTGGTGCAAAAATGGTTGTATCTAAGCAGACCTCAGTGAAAATTGTTAAATGCTGCATAAATCAGGGCCCATAAGTAAATAATTAAAATAATAATGAATAAATTTAATAAAACAATATACATTTAATATATTATAAATAACAATTATGAAATAAAATGTTTTTAGGGCTAGTCTTTCAGCGACTTTCATCGTGTCAAAATTAGACTATGTGCAATTCCAGAATAAAATCTCAGTTTTAAGGGGAAAGAGGGCGAGGGGGAGCTGTAAGGTCAACGAAACGTTTAATTATCTGACCGGTTGACGACAGAAATGTTGAAAGACTGACATATTAATATACAGTGAAGCAAGTACTGACTTTTTTGCGTTTATAGCAAAAGGTCACCTTAAAATGAAATGTCTTCATTCTCATGCCATTCAAGAGTTTAGATGATCAGATTTGGAGGAAATGTAGCAATTGAATCAGGTTAGCAACGCATGCTCGCAGTGAATGGGTGCCGTCAGAATGAGAGTCAAAACAACTGATAAAAACATCACAGTAATACACAGAACAAATCATCATTAAGATGTTTTTAACTTCAAACCATTGCTTCTGGTCAAAATACAGTCCATAATCCATAATGCTTCCTCCAGTGAAAAAGTGTTCTGGTGTGAATCAGGAGAGAAATCTGCACAGATCAAGCACTGTTTACTAGCCAAAACAGCTCTAAATAAATATGTGGATGGATTTTGTTGTGAGAGACAACAGGAGATGGACGTTTTCACCGGAGGAAAATGTTATTATGGATTATGACTCATATTTTGGCAAGAAGTGATGTTTTAAAGTTAAAATGCCTTAATGACGGATTTGTTTCTTTTTATTGCGTAATTCTAGAAGGATTATGTTATTTTATATAAAAGCGACCATTATCAAATGGTCATGAAACTGGTCCAGTTTGCTTCCCCGCAATGTTCAAGACATGATTACAGCCTTGGCATAAATATGATAAATATATGATATGAGGCCATTAATAAATCATTAAGTTAAAGGCTTTTTAACCCATTTATTTCTTATTATGAATCACTGTGTGAGAAACCATTAGAATTTTTTATCGTGGGTGTCGTGAATGATTACTCAGATGGGTAGGTGTGTGTGTGTGTGGTGTGTTGTGTGTGTGTGTCGTGTTTTGGTGATGTATGTTGATGGGTGACAGTGAAGAGACGTTTTGCTGTCAACACCATGCGATCTCTCTCTCTCTCTCCCTCTCTCTCTCTCTCTCTCTCCTCTCTCTGTCTCTCTCTCTCCTCTCTCTCTCTCTCTCAGTATCTCTCTCTCTTCTCTCTCTCTCAGTCTATCTATCTTCTCTCTCTCTCTCTCTCAGCGCCTCTCTCTCTATCTCTCCTCTCAGTGCTCTCTCATCTCTCTCTCTCTCTCTCGCTATCTCTCTCTCTCGCTCGTCTTGGTCCTCGTGCTCTCTCTATATCTCTCTCTCTCTCTCTCTCTGTGTCCCTCAGTCGCTCTCTCTCTCTCTCTCTCTCTCTCCTCTCTCTCTCTTCTCATCAGCTCCTCTCTCTCTCTCTCTCTGTGTCCTCAGTCGCTCTCTCTCTCTCTCTCTCTCTCTCTGTGTGTCACCTCAGCGCTCTCTCTCTCTCTCTCTCTCTCTATCAGTCGCTCTCTCTCTCTCTCTCTCTCTGTGTTTCTCTCTCGCTCTCTCTCTCTTGGCACAGAATGGTTCATTCATTCAAGGGCGCAGGGTTTGGTTTTAACATTTGAAATTCAATCAAGCTGCTGCTCCATATGTTTATGTACAGTGCCACTTACAGTTGATCATTTGTTCTTGTTTAGAAACAGTATTTATTCAATATTTGCCCACAAGCTTTTGTACACTGAATACAAATCTTAACTGAATAATAAACTAAAGTTTCTGTATATATAGCTTTTGTTTTAAATACATACATTTTTAATATGCATTTAAATGTGAAATCAACTCACAATTTAGCTTTTATTTGTATATTTTCAGTTTTCATTTAATTTTAAAGTTTTAGCAATTTTGTCTTTTTACTAATTTTTTTACTTTAATTTATTTCTCAGTTTTAGCAATTTTAGAACTTAAATTTTAGTTTGTTTTTTATCTAATATTTATATTTTATTTGAACTATTTTAATCACTGAAAACTATTTTAAGTAGTTTTAGTTAACAATAGCAACACTAGATGCATGTTTTAAATAAATGCATTTTTAATATGCATTTAAATAAGTTTGAAGAAATCGATGCATTCATTGAAAAGATATAACTCAAAAGCTTTAGGTTTTATTTTTATATTTTCAGTTTTCATTTTTATTTTAGTTTTAGTTTAAGTTTATGTAATTGTATTGTTTTTGTGTAATATTTTTTATTTCAGTTCTAGTCGTTTTAAACTTAAATTTCAGTTTTATTTCAAGTTTTTATTTTATTTCAACTTTATTGCAATTACTGACAATAATTTTTAATAGTTTGAATAAACAGTAACAACACAATGCATGTTTTAAATTAATGGAATTTTAATATGCATTTAAATATGTTTGAAGAAAGTGATTTTTTAATGAATCAGTTGTTCCAGTTCACATAATTGACTCTGAATCATTCATTCATAAATTGTACTGTTCTGTTCAAATCCTTGACTCAACAACCCATTTGCTAATTATTGCAAGATTATGACTTCAAATTTGACTTTTGTAAAACTGATATTTTCAATGCAGTATTATTGTGAATTCAGTTTTAACTGCAACTAGATATTTGCAGAAATGATTCAGTCATTTTTTAAAAACTTTAACTACATGAAAACACCTGAATCTGCACTCGTGTTTTAACACGTGCATCTTGCTTTTCTTTCTTATTCCGTTAATTCTCCACCTCCTCTAGCGCTCTTAAAGCTGTCGTGTAGTAAAAACACCTTCAGGAATGTTTTATGGAGTCTGATAATAAACTGAGTGAACATCTGATTAAATGTAGGCAGCCGATTGAACACAGACTCATTTTGTCTCTCTCTCTCTCTCTGTCCAGGATGACGTTGGTCTTCACACTTCTCTGCCTCTGCGTTTTAAAGATGGGCGGCTTCTCCGCATCTGTCACTCAAGCCACCGTCCAATCAGGTGAGAGTCGAGTCTGATTAAGCGGCTGTGATTGGTCGGTCTGTGACCAGTGAAGGATGAATCCTCTATTGCTCTCTTGACCAGAGACTATAGCCATCCTCCTAATCTATCAGCAACCAATCAGATCTCACATTTGAATAATTGATCCAATCAGCAGATAGATCTCCGTTAGATCTCCGTTAGATCTTCCCACCAATCAGCAAGAGCATCTCCAGAGGTTTGTTAAATCACAGAATCTACATCTGCATCTACAGAAATCGTGCTGAATGATGCAAAATAAAAAAATAAGAATGAGTGAATAAATCTGGTGTAAATGTTTATAAGGCTAATGGAAATGGGTGTTTTCCAGTTCATGGGATGATTTTTTTGCATATTTTGAAGGACACAGAGCAATGTGGTCAGATGTTTTATATTCACTGTAGTTCTATAGTTTTTTTTTTTTGCTTTATAATTTGTTACTTCATTGCTGTTTGCTCGTTAACTAAAACCAGAAAAACAAAAATAAACAAACTGCAAAATAAAATATAAAAAAAAACTTACATTTAAGGCAACATTTATCTTTTTCATTTAGCTTAATCTGAAGTACTAAAATAACTAAAACTAATAAATAAAAATGAATAAAACTATATAGACATTTAAAATAAACTAATGAAAATGACAAACTTACAAATTAATGTAAAAACAAAATATAAAAATAAAATCTAATTCAAAATATAACAAAAACTACTAGTATATCATGATACTAACTAATATTGAATTTAATCGGTGAAAAATGCCATGCAGTATGTTTACATTATTATTATTCATATAGGAGATTTTTTCTTATTTGAAGGTTGATTCACAGTTTATTTAATTTTTAAAACTAAAAATAAAAGTAAAACATTTTAGTAAATGTGTTTTGTGCTTTTGTCATTTTAATTAGTTTTTGCTTTTTGTTTTAATATGTATAAATCGTTATATAATATATTTATTAGAGTTTACTTGGGGGTTAGGCAGCCATTCTCAAATTGCGTAATTGTTACAGGTTTCATATCATAATTTAGATTTTAAAATATTTATATTTTACCTTATTTCAATTACTGAAAATGTTTTTTAATCTTTTTAGTTTTAATTAACAATAACAACGCTAGATGCATGTTGCATGTTAATGGAGAATTGGTTTCCTCATTAAAAATAAAACCAAATCAAGTGAAAAGTTTTTAGAAAACTGAAACCTTAAAGATGATCAAGACTTTTTACAAAATACTTTTAAACAACATTAAACATTCAGGGCCAGATGGCTTCCCATCTGAGTTCTTTAAAACATTTTCAGATACACTTGCACCTCTGCTTCTCACTGTATTTAAAGAATCTTTGTCCTTAAACTCTCTCCCCCCAACTATGCGTGAAGCAACTATTTCTCTTATTTTGAAGAAAGATAAGTGTAGCTCCTACCGCCCGATCTCCCTTTTAAACTCGGATGTTACGATTCTTGCGAAACTACTAGCACGACGTCTTGAGGCGCTCGTTCCTTCCATTATTTCATCAGATCAGACTGGGTTCATAAAGAATCGTTACTCTTTTTTTAATGTTAGGAGGCGTTTAAATATTATTTATAGTCCCTCCCCACCCGACATACCAGAGATTCTGATATCGCTTGATGCTGAAAAAGCCTTCGATTGGGTGGAGTGGGACTACTTTTTCTGCCCCTTAGGAAAATTTGGATTTGGTCCTAATTTTATATCATGGGTTAAAATCCTCTATTCCTCCCCAATGGCTGTGGTCCGCACCAACAATAATCAATCTGCCCTATTTAGTCTACAAAGAGGCATCAGGCAAGGTTGCCCGCTGTCTCCACTTTTATTTGCCATTGCAATCGAGCCACTGGCAATAGCCATACGGCAAGACATCTTTATTAAAGGGATTCGTAGGGGGGATATGGAGTGTAACATTTCGCTTTATGCGTACGATTTATTATTGTGTTTATCAGATCCCTTGCCGGGTCTCTCTAAATTATTGAATATTTTGGAAAGATTCAGCAAGATGTCCGGCTACAAAATAAACCTCCAAAAAAGTTAGTTAATGCCAATCAATGCAGCTGCTGCTCATATTACTTTCAATTCGATTCCATTTAAAGTTACCATAAAAAAGATTAAATATTTGGAAATCTGGGCTACATGCAATTACAAGGATCTATATAAAGCTAATTTTCTGCCCTTGATAGAAGGTCTGAAACAGGAAATCAAACGCTGGGATTTGCTGCCCCTTTCTTAAAGTGGAAGAATTAATACTATTAAGATGAATGTGTTGCCTAAGTTCCTATATTTATTTCAAAATCTTCCTATTTTTCTAACTAAATATTTGTTCAACTCCATAGAGAAGCCTATGTCAGCATTTATCTGGAACAACAAAAATCCTTGGATTTGGAAAAGTGTATTACAAAAGCCCCGTGCTTTAGGCGGCCTGACACTTCCCAATTTACTGGGCGGCTAATATGAGAGGATTGACTTAATGGATGAAGGACAGTGATAGCCCTTGCGCCCCTAAATGTCTTAGTTTGGAGAAAACCTCCTGTAAATCTGTTTCCCTATCTTCTTTAATGTGCTCTGAACTTCCAGTGCTTAAACCTGCCTCTCACTACTCCTCGAATCCTATGGTGATACAATCACTAAAAATTTGGAATCAATTTAGAAAGTAATTTGCTCTCCGTAGTCTCTTATGTGCCCCATTAAGCAATAACTGCATGTTTACTCCTTCAATATTAGATAAAGCCTTTGATGTTTAGGCTAAAAGTGGGGTTTGTACATTTCAAGATCTTTATATAAACAAACTTTTTGTATCTTTTGACGAACTGGTTAATAGATTTAAGATTCCTAGGTCACATTTCTTTAGATACCTGCAAATATGAAATTCTTTTGGTTTCACATACTGATTGTTTTCCCTCATATCCTCCCACATCTCTATTAGATTCTATTTTTAAGATAGGACAAGACTTAAAACTAACCATAGGTAAAATTTATAAGCTCCTCAATCAGCATAGCCTGGCAAATTTAGACCATCTGAAGAATGAATAGGAAGAAGATTTGAATGAACAAATCCCGGAAACAATTTGGCAGAAAATTATTAAACATATCTACTCATCATCTATATGTCAACATCATGTGGTTATACAATTCAAGGTGGTACACCGACAACATTGGTCAAAGGTTAGGTTATCTAGATTCAGACCAGAACTGGATCCTATTTGTGATGGGTGTAGACAGGCTCCTGTGTGCCTTATACATATGTTTTGGACATGTCCAGCTTTGTATAACTTTTGGAAATCAATCTTTGATGCTTTCTCAGAACTGATAGAATTGCCAATAGATCCATCTCCTTTTATTGCTATATTTGGCATCACAGCACAGAACATGCGTCTAAGTGGTTATAATTGTAAAATGTTGGCCTTTTCCACTTTACTTGCCAGAAGATTAATATTGCTTAAATGGAAGGACCCTCTTCCCCCCAATTTTTCTCATTGGATTAAGGATGTCATGCAACATCTTAAACTGGAAAAAAATAAGACACTCACTTCAAGGGTCTACCCAGAGATTCTGTGCAATCTGGCAACCTTTTCTGTCATTTGTTGAAAAACTCAAGTAGGGAATACAGTCCCAAATTTGTATAACTCAGGGTGTCCTTTTTATTTTAATTTTTTTATGTAATTGATACTTTTTGTCTGATGGGTAGTGGGGTGGGTGGAGTTGGGGTTTTGAATATATATTTTGTATTGTATTGTTTTGATCTTTTGTTTGTTCTTGCATATTATAAAATTTTAAATAAACAGAGCCGGTGTGTTTTATAGGCTGCGTCTCAAACCGAAGGTGTTGCCTAGTGAGGCGATGACTTGACAGACGACGTGATGTATGAAAGCGCCTCCTAAAGACACCGGCTCTCAGAGCACCTTAACGTCACGTTTAATGATCTAGAACACATTTGAGCGAGTTACAGCAGTAATCAAATAGTGCAGAGACCTCATATTGATACATGATTAAATGACAGCAGCTGTATCACATGTGCTGTTATATGTCATAATATTAGCGCGGTCATGGGATTACGGGCCGGTTGCACCTCTGGAAGCAGGGGTTAATTAAAAACGCTTGCCGCTGCAGGACAGGAAATGGATTGTTCCAGAAGGGGGTCATTTATAATGGCGTGCGGTGTGTGTGAGCGCTCGCACTTAATAGGAAGACTAATCCCCTCCCAGTCTCAAAGTGACAGAGCAATTACACACACACACACACACACACACACACACACACACACACACATGCTGCCGGTCCTCCCCCACCGCCCGCTCCGTCCGGCCTACAGACAGATCCTGACATCACCTGCCCGTCTGTGTGTGTGTGATATGAATAAGAATCGTGTGTGTGTGTGTGTGTGTGTGTGTGTGTGGTTTATGCAGTGTGATTGATTTGGGATGGTAATTTATTTAAATAAACTTTTTGACATTCGCAGGATCAGCATTTAAACCCAAACAGATCAGCTTATCTTTCATTATTTTACAGAAATTGCATTTTCATAAGTGTGTTTCTGTGAGCATGCGTAAATTAAGCATGCTACTATGATGGATGCATTATTTATATGCTACTATAGTAGTTTTAAATGTCTTGAATTGGCTTTTATTTTTTATTTAAATTTATTTTAAATATAGTTTTATAAACATTTTTTGTTCTTACGTCATTTTAATTTTTTTAACATTCAACTTTTTTTTTAATTTTTTTATATAGCTGTATTTGACTGGAATTCAGTTAGTATTTTAGTTTTTTATTTTAGTATTTTTGTTTTTTATTTATAGTGTTAGTAATTGTTACACTTATCATTTATATGCTTTTTTTAGATTTATATATAGCTTTCTTTTTTTTACTTTCAGGTTAGAAGATTTAGGTATATGTTTAAGGTATAATATTATGTAATCATATATTAATTATTTAAACTCAAAACAGAATCAACTAGCTGTGATTTTTATAATTTTATATATTTTCATAAAAAAAAATAATAATTTTGGTTTTTATTTTTCATTTATTTTAAGTGTTTTTACTAAGATGTGAAAAGTGGAGGAACAGACAAACCAATTCAATTGAGAGAGTCATTTAGATTGGAACTGCTCTGATTGATTCAAAATCGTGACTTTGATCATTCAGTTTCGACATCGCTTGTAATGACTTTCAAAAGCACGTAGTGATGGGATAAATAAACCGAGCTTTTAGAATCTCTGAATCAGTTAAACCATTGTGTCGCAAAACGATTCACTGTTTCGAAATGCTCCAATTGGATTGCGTATCGCAAATCATTTAATTCAGATCGGGACTTCAAAGCACTTATCACGAATCATTTGATTCAGATCGGAACTTCAGAGTGTGTATCGAGAATCATTTGATTCAGATCGGGACTTCAGAGTGAGTATCGCAAATCGCTTGATTCAGATCGGGACTTCAGAGTGAGTATCGCAAATCGCTTGATTCAGATCGGGACTTCAGAGTGTGTGTCACGAATCATTTGATTCAGATCGGGACTTCAGAGCGAATTCACAAATCATTTGATTCCGATCGGGACTTCGGAGCGGGTTCAAGAATCATTTGATTCAGATCGGGACTTCAGAGTGTGTGTCACGAATCATTTGATTCAGATCGGGACATCGGAGCGCTTATCGCAAATCATTTGATTCAGATCGTGACTTCAGTGCGGTATCGCGAATCATTTGATTCAGATCGTGACTTCAGAGTGCATATCGTGAATCATTTGGAATTTTTTTTTTTTTTTCTAGACGGGACTTCAGAGTGTGTGTACCGAATCATTTGATCAGATCGGCGACTTCAGGACTGTGTATCACGATCATTTGATTTAGAGTCGGGACTCAGAGTGTGTATCACGATCAGTTGATTCAGATCGGGGACTTTTACAAGGAGGTGGTGTGCACGAATCATTTGATTCAGATCGGGACTTCAGAGTGTGTATCACGAATCATTTGATTCAGATCGGGACTTCAGAGTGTGTATCACGAATCATTTGATTCAGATCGGGACTTCAGGTAGTAGTGTATCACGAATCATTGATTCAGATCTGGACTTCAAAGTGTGTATCGCGAATCAATTGATTCAGATCGGGACTTCAAAGTGCGTATCACAAATCATTTAATTCAGATCGGGACTTCGGAGTGCGTATCACGAATCATTTGATTCAGATCGGGACTTCAGAGTGTGTATCACGAATCATTTGATTCAGATCGGGACTTCAGAGTGTGTATCACGAATCATTTGATTCAGATCGGGACTTCAGAGTGTGTATCACGAATCATTTGATTCAGATCGGGACTTCAGAGTGTGTATCACGAATCATTTGATTCAGATCGGGACTTCAAAATGCGTATCACAAATCATTTGATTCAGATCAGAACTTCGGAGCGTGTATCACGAATCATTTGATTCAGAACGGGATTGGAGGGTGTATCACTAATCATTTGATTCAGATCGGGACTTCAGAGTGCGTATCGCAAATTGTTTGATTCAGATCGGGACTTCAGAGTGTGTATCACGAATCATTTGATTCAGATCGGGACTTCAGAGTGTGTATCACGAATCATTTGATTCAGATCGGGACTTCAGAGTGGTATCGCGAATCATTTGATTCAGATCGGGACTTCAGAGTGCGTATCGCAAATTGTTTGATTCAGATCGGGACTTCAGAGTGTGTATCACGAATCATTTGATTCAGATCGGGACTTCAGAGTGTGTATCACGAATCATTTGATTCAGATCGGGACTTCAGAGTGTGTATCACGAATCATTTGATTCAGATCAAACCATTAAGGCAGTACGGTTAAAAAAACAAAACAAAGAAAGAATACACAAATACAAATCCCTTAAGAAAATGAACCATGGTTTTATTATAGTAAAAGTGTAGTAACGTGGTGTAGTTTTTTTTATATAACCACAGTTTTACTATAAATATTATCGGTAAACACGGAGACTGAGATGGCAGAAAGCAATCCCTGTTTGTTTTCTTCATTGAAAAAATAAAGGTTTGTAGTGTTTTGTTGTTATTGTGGGTGTCTTACTCGTATGACCAAGAGTTGAAGCTCGTTCCGCTGTTTTTTATCAGAATTGCATTGACAAGCGCCGTAGCCTACTTGTTGTGCTCTATACAAGTTTTCTTTTTTTTTGATTTAAGTTTTAGTAATTTTATTACTTAAATTTCAGTTAGTTGCCAACAGAGTTAATATAGTTAACTAAACCTAAAACCTTCCAAAAATAGTTTTACTTAAAATAAAAGAAACTTTTATTTATGAAATCAAAATATTTTTAACCGTTTGCAGAAGAAGAATTTATAATTTTCATTTAGTTTAACTTGATATACTGAAATAACAAACTAAAACTGATGAAAACACAACAAAATTAATAACACTGATTGCCAAGGTAACATTTATCATTTTGATCTAAGTTTTAAGTGTTTGCTATGCAGTGTCAGTTTGATTTGGGATGGTAATTTATTTAGATAGACTTTTTGAAGTTTAGCAGGTTCAGCATTTAAATAAATCACCTTATCTTTCATTATTATACTGTACTGCGTTTGCATACTGGAAGTGTATTTCTCTTTGCACAGTGAGTGACTGTGTGGTGTGAGAGAGAGAAGCGGAGAGAAAGAGCATGCCTAGGGATTATTTAGTATTGCTGCATTAGTTCTGATGTGTGAGTTTTAGCGTAATTGATTCGGGCTTTTAATGTTTTAACTTTTACCCATGTTCATGTCTAAATTTGAGAGTCCCATTACCAATCTGATTGCAGCATAATGTGGTGTGTGGCCAGGATTTGAGTGTACAAGTGCGTGTGGAGCTCAGCAGAGGAAAATTATTGCTCAGAATGTCTGCTCGCTTTCGGTAATGGAGTTATTAGTTATGTTTGTTTGAAGTACATTACCAGTCAAAAGTTTGGAATAATTAAGATTTTTAATGTTTTTTTAAAGATGTCTCTTCTGCTCACCAAGGCTGTTTTTATTGGGTCAAAAATACAGTAAAAACTGTAATATTATGAAATATTATTACAGTTTCAAATAGCTTCTGTGTGAATATCTGTTCAAATGTAATTAATTTCTGTGGTCGAAGCTGAATTTTCAGCATCATTACTCCAGTCTTCAGTGTCACATGATCCTTCAGAAATCAGTATAATATGCTGATTTGCTGCTCAAGAAACATTCATTATTATTATCAATGTTGAAAACAGTTTTGCTGCTCAACATTTTTCAGAAAAACAGTAGAAAGAATATACTTTTATTCAGCAAGGATGCATTAAATTTATATATATTCTACATTGCATCACAGGAATAAATTACATTTTAAAAATATATTCACTTAGAAAACAGTTATTTTAAACTATTAATATTTCACAATTTTTACTGTGTTTTTTGATCAAATAAATGCAGCCTTGATGAGCAGAACATACTACTTTAAAAACACTAAAAATCTTAATTGTTCCACTCTTTTGACTGATAGTGTATCAACATTGTTTCTCCTAAAAGTCCATGGGAAGAGTAAAAACAGACATATTTGAGTCAATAGTTGTCATGCATTAACAGTATAGAGCTATAGAATCAATACAGTGCAGCTCAGATCATTTGATGTTCATATTGAGATCTCTGACTTTCTATTTTTGGGAATTCTGAATCTATGAGATTACAGAGGTGTGTTTGTGAGGTTGTTTGTGTTGTGTTTGTGTGTTTCAGACATTGAGTGTCATGACTGGGGTGTGTGGAGCAAGGGTTCTGTGCGGGTGTATGACGGGGAGGTGGCGTATCTCTACTGTCCGCTCTTCTCTTATCCCACGCTCTACAGCTACAGTCAGACTCAGAACAGCAGTCTGTCTCTGCTGTGGTACCGACACACACACACACACGAGCTGGAGCAGCCCATCAACCTCAAACTACACACACTGCACAAAGACCGCGAGTACCTGTGGATTCAGCCGGCCTCGGCGCAGGACGCCGGACTCTACATCTGCATGCTCCGGTAAACACTCACACTGTACATACTACACATACTAGAGATGTGCACAGCCACATGCATTCAAACTGACTAGCTGCTGGTGGGGTGTCTGAATGGTTAAACAACTAGTCTTAAGGAAGCTGGATTAGTCTGATTTAGGGTGAACACATATACTGTACATCACATTATGGAAGTATAATGGGTTAGTGAATGCTGTTTCATGCTGGTAGAATATCATAACTAATTCCTGCAACCCGCAATGTATTCATAAAATCAGTTTTCAGTGGCATTTTGTACTTGTAAGCTTCAAAAGCAGGTGTACAGTAATATATGTGAATTCAAATCCCATATATGTCAAAATTATAAATTACATATTAAATAAATGTAATAATATTATCTAAATATAAATGAGTACACATCATGCAGTTAGGAAGGAAAGAAATGAAAGAATAATAAAATAGTATAAATGTAATAAATAAATGTATAGTATAATGTTTATTTATTTTTATTCATTCCATTTATTTTTATATTTTATTTAATATAACAAAATCATGCACATAAGATATATGATATAGTATGAACATATATAATGTGAAAATGTATGAAAATATAACAACCAGAAATGCAGGTAATTTCAAATGTTGTGTTAATATAATATAATATAGGGCAAATAAATTGGGATGTAAATAGCAACTTGTAACCAAATCACGTAAGCAATTCCATCATTTAGGAGTGTTAGGATAGATAGTAATATATATTAAAAAAAATTAAATTACATATATGGATGGTTAGTATGTAACCAATCATTCAGTAATTCCATCATTGGTTTAGGTTGGATATAAATGTACTAATCTATTGGAATTAATATAATAATTTATAGAAAGATTAAATACATTTAGTTAGATCTAAATAAAAATTAGTAACCAAATCAGCGGGTATTTCATATTAAATAAATATAATATAATGTGGGTATTTCAATCAGTTAGGGTTTAGGTTAGTAATAATATATATATATATGAAATATATATATATAGATCTAATATAAAAGAAACCAGGTGCAGGTTATTTTATCATGTTTTGTGTGTGTGGCAGCAACATTTCCTCGTGTGTGAAGATCGGCATGGAGCTGAAGGTGGTGCAGAAGGACGGAGAGTGTGACAGGAGAGCTCAACCTCACCTGAACCTGACTATACCGTTCCAGAGTGAACAAACCCTAACCTGTCCAGACCTGAACACACTCACGCTGCCCAACAGCACACACTCAGTCAGCTGGTACCACGTGAGTCCGTGTGTGTGTGAATAAACATTGGAGACTATCATAATTTAAATATGATACTGAAAACCTCATCCAACAGTTATGAAGCAAAATGCCATTCGTAATCTCCAGAGTCGCACAGCTAATAAACTGAGAGGATGTGAACTCAAACAATCAGCATCATTCAGTTTAAAGGTTGTGCGTGAGCAAAGCTATAAAAATGCAAATCAGCATGGGCAGTTTGTCTGTTTAAAGAGTCGTAACAATGCAAGAAACGACCTGTAACGATATGAACAAAGATGTATTATCTATATGCTAATGTTCTAAAAGACTAAATACTAACACGTTTAAAATGCACAACTATATAAAGTTCTAATGAACCACTGCTATTGGAATAAATGAATTTGAACTTTTTGAAACTTTTGGAATTTGTAGATCAAGGTAAATTGTACTTAATTTGTCTTCAGGGAAACATGCAAGTATCTTCCGTTGCTTCCGAAGGGCAGTACTAAATTAAAACAAATTATATTTCAACAAAATATGAAAAATTTGGACATCTTCATTCTGTTCAAAAGTTTTCAGGCTCTTGAAACAACCATCCTAAACAAAAAAAAACAGGGTTGGATTCATCAGGTACCACACGCAGTATTAAGAACCAAGGGTTCCCAAACTTTTGAAGGGGGTTATTTTAATAATTTCAGCAATTTTTTTTTGTCTTGTGGACTATATGTAAACATCATTTATGTAAAATATCTTACTCAGGACAGCCTAAAAAAAAAAAACATGCATTTTGTATGATCTCTCTTATTTTGTTAAAATTATACAACCAAAATTTTTTTTCCCCCCCCCAAAGATTATACAGGGTTCCCAAACTTTCGCATGCCACTGTGTGTGTACATATACACACACAGTGGCATGCGAAAGTTTGGGAACCCCTTGCAGAAAACCCCTTGCAGAATCTGTGAAAATGTGTATAATTTTAACAAAATCCCCTTTTCATTTTAAATTTAGTTTTTTTAAATGTCTTTTTAGTTTTAATAAATTATTTATTTTTAAATAATTTCCAGTACTTTTACTTAAACTAAATGAAAATTAGAAATGTTGCCTTTAAAGCCGAAAAAAACTACATTTTCTATTTTTTATTTCAGTTAATATGTTAACTTAAATGTTTTTAGTTTTTAATTTTTAGTTTGTTAATGATAGCATCGCTGTCAGCCAAACCCTTTGTGTTACTTGAAATAAAATAGAAAAAAATGCAAACATTAATTTCAGCTAGTTACCAAGGCAACATTTTTATTTAGTTTAAGTACTAAAATAACCAAAACTGAAATAAAAATTAATAAAAACTAAATAGACAAATAAAAATAAATAAGAGGACTGAACTAAAATTAAAATAAATAAATACAAATCAAATGACCACCAACAGAAAAAGGCTGCAAAAACTAATAAAAACCATAACATTTAGGACTGACATTTATCATCTTCATCTCCCTTCGAGATAGTGTGAAGTGATTTAAGAAAAATGAATCCAGATCAGTGTAGGTCAAACATGCAGGTTCATGTCTGTTTCTCTGTAGTTATGCAGGTATGATCTGTTTCAAAGAGACCGAGAGCTGAAAGGAGATGATCTGGTGATCTACAGGATGATGGAGCCGTACACTGGCCTCTACACGTGTGTGGTTTCATATCAGATGAACGGACGCACGCTCCAGTTCACACGCAACATTAACGTCATTGCTGTTGGTACGATTTTCTTGCCTCCTCTCATCTAATTTCTGTGGAAGCCTGTTTCTGCCATGGAATAAAAATAAATAAATAAAGGTAATTGCAACTTTTTATCTCACAATTCACTTTTTTCCCAGAAGGGCAAGTTTAGAAGTTTAGTTTTACTCGTGATTCTGTTTTTTTATTTTTTTTTGCAATTCGGAATTCATGTCTCAGTTCTGAATTCATATATAACAATTCTGAGTTTATATCTCACAATTCTGAGTTTATAGCTCACAATATCACTTTCATTATCATTCTCTGAGATTTTAATAAAGCTAATCTCACACGTGAACTGCCTAAATATAGAATCACAAAACCACATGCTCCACCAGAGACAGCAATATACTGGACCACTGCTATACTGTTTTAAAGGATGCATACCACTCTGTCCCCGGAGCAGCTCTGGGACTCTGATCGGTTCACTTTCAACCAGCCTCCAGACAGAAACTTAAATCTACTGAGCCTGTAGTGAGAACTGTAAAGAGATGGACTCTAATGAAGCAGAGCAGGACTTACAAGCCTGCTTCGACTGCTCTGATTGGAGTGTTTTTGAGGCTGCATCTACTGATTTGGATGAGCTTACTGACACCGTGACATCCTACATCAGTTTCTGCGAGGATGTGTGTTCCAACCAGGACTTATTTAACAATGACAAACCTTGGTTCAGTACAAAACTCAAACAGCTTCGCCAGGCCAAAGAGGATGCCTACAGGAGTGGGGACAAAGACTTGTACAAACAGGCCAAATACACACTAAATAGGGAGATAAGAGTGGCAAAGTTAAACTACTCTGTAAAGCTAAAAAAAACAGCTTTCAAGCAACAACCCTACATCAGTGTGGAAAGGCCTGAAAGACATCACCAATTACAAGACACCATACCCCAGCACTGAGGCCAATCAACAACTGGCTGAAGACCTGAACGAGTTTTACTGCAGGTTGAAAAGCAAAAGCCTGGTCTGACACCCCACACCCACTCCGACCGTCTCACAGCACAGCCATCAACACCCCCCCCCCCCGTACTGTTTCTCAACCTGTACCTCAAGATCCTGTGAAGATGATGTATGCAAAGTCTTCAGGAGACAGAAGATAAGGAAAGCCAAAGGCCCAGACGGTGTCTCTCCAGCCTGCCTCAAAGCCTGTGCTGTCCAGCTATCATCAATCTTCACATTGATCTTCAACAGATCACTGGAGCTGTTCGAAGTCCCTTCATGCTTCAAACGCTACACCATAATCCCCGTCCCAATGAAACCCAAAATTACTGGACTTAATGAATACAGACCTGTGGCCCTAACGTCTGTGGTCATGAAGACATTTGAGAGACTGGTGTTGGCCTACTTGAAGGACATCACTGGACCCTTACTGGACCCCCTGAAGTTTGCCTACAGAGCAAACAGGTCTGTTGATGATGCAGTCAATATGGGACTGCACTACACTGACAAACCAGGGACTTATGCAAGGATATTGTTTGTGGATTTCAGCTCCGCTTTCAACACCATCATCCCGGACACCCTTCAGAATAAACTGACCCAGCTCTCTGTACCCACCTCCATCTGTCAGTGGATCACCAGCTTCCTGACAGACAGGCAGCAGCTAGTGAGGATGGGAAAACACACATCCAACACCTGCACCATCAGCAACGGAGCTCCTCAGGGCTGCGTTCTCTCACCACTGCTATTCTCCCTCTAAACAAATGACCTCACCTCTAAAGACCCCTCTGTCAAACTCCTGAAGTTTGCAGATGACACTACAGTCAACGGTCTCATCAAGGCCGGAGACGAGTCTGCTTACAGTCAAGAGGTTGAGCAGCTGGCTATCTGGTGCAGTCACAACAACCTGAAGCTCAACACGCTCAAAACTGTAGAGATGATAGTAGACTTCAGGAGAAACCCACCAGCACTCTCCCCACTCACCATCATGAACAGCACTGTGGCTTCAGTGGAGTCATTCAGGTTCCTGGGCAACACAATCTCTCAGGACCTGAAGTGGGACACTCACATTGACTCCATCGTGAAAAAGGCTCAGCAGAGGTTGTACTTCCTTTGTCAACTGAAAAAGTTAAACCTTCCACAGGCGCAGATGACACAGTTTTACTCAGCTGTTATTGAGTCAGTTCTGCTTCTCTTCTATAACGGTCTGGTTTGGGTCAGCCAGCAAATCAGATATAAGAAGAATGCAGCGGACTGTTAGGACAGCAGAAAGGATCATTGGTGTCCATCTGCCCAATCTTCAGGACTTGTACAACTCCAGAGTGAAGAAACGGGCAGGAAACATCATCAAGGACCCCTCTCACCCGGGACACAACCTGTTTGCACTTCTCCCCTCAGGCACACATTACAGATCTCTGTGCACTAGAAAAATCTTGGCATAAACACGTTCCCCACCCCATGCCATTCCAGCCAAACCGCCTAACACAGAATTATTACTGTGTTCTGTAATCAGGCCAGTAATCATTCTCATTCTAATTATTGCCTCCTCCAAGTATAATGTAAAGCAACAAATCTGTACATAACTTTCTGTTCCAGGAAGTCATAACATTAGAGTTATTGTTAAGTCGTGAATAAAGCTGATTTGGCAATTTTGAGAGTTCATATCATTCATGTTGAGCTCAATTCTCAATTTATATATCAATTCTGAATGCAATATCTCGCAATCCCGAGTGTATATCTCAGTATTCTGAATTAAATATCTTCCTATTCGGTTATATCAATTCTGAGTTCATATCTCACTATTCTGACTTTTTCTCCTCATTTGCATTTCATCTAGTAATTCGATTATATCGCAATGACTTCATCCACAATTCTGCTTTTTCTCACATCTCTCACAATTTGGAGAAATCTTTGCAGGAATTGTGAGATAAAAATTGTTTTATTGAGCGTTTTTTTTTATTTGTGCAGAAAAAATTAATCATTCATTTGCCTTGAATAAGGTTTTCAAAAATTTTTTCCTGTAGTTCCTGATTGCGGCAGTAAAGTCCCATCATCGGAAATCCCTCGAGGATCAGATCTAAACGGGACTCTGGGTAGATCGTTCATTTTTTTCGCTGTTTTTTGCCTGTGTTTTCATCCGTATGCTTCAGTGAACGTCTCCGTATTGCAGGAGATACAGTGACACTGTCCTGTCGTGTGCATCTGCCTCACATGTACGAGGAAAAAAAGCAGACATCGGGGGGACCACGATAACAAACCGTGGGAGCCGTGGAGCAACTGAAGAATCACGGATTTCAGCTCACTTGAGGCCACGGACGACAAGTTTGTGTTTTTCTCACTTTCTTTTGATCTGTATCTATCTCGGTTTTATGACTCGTGTGTGTGTGTTAGGCTGTGGCATATGATTACGGTGACGAGTTGAAAGAACGAGTCCTGAATGTGATGGATTTTTCAGCTGACGACCTGCAGAGGGAGTTTAACTGCTCCGCCAGAAACAGCCGTGGGTTCAACACCAGCCGAGCCGTACTGAAGACCGAACGTAACTACACACGCTAACATGACTAACACACAGGGCCAATGCCCCCCCAGATTCTCCTTGTGTCTCCCCCCAAAAATGTCCAGCCAAAAAAATAAAATAAATAGAAAAAAAAAGCATTAAACACTTATTATTTGTTATCTGTAAATAAGGACCAGTCACTTTGTTCAAAGGAAAAAATTACAATTATGCACATAATGACATTTGAACTCAAAACCACAAAATCGTATTATAAATAATAATAAAAAGCTAACCATAACATCCAAGCAGAAAACACAACAGTGCATTTCTGTTCAGTGAAGTATAAAATTGCCTTTATTACAATCACAATCACCTGCTTGCCTGTAAGCCTAGTTAGTATATCCTATTTTTAATAAACTGTATACTGAATTTGTTTTTGTGTGAGTGTGTGTCTTCCTTGATTGGCATGAACGGCTCCTGTATCAAAATCGATACACTTCTGAAATACGAAAATGTGCTGTGATTGGTTTAGCTGGGACAGGGTGTGTTGTGATTGGCTCCACTTGGCGCCTGGTCAGGAAATGTCACGCCCCATACCATAGCCGCCTGCTAGCTTCAGTGTAAATATTACGTCAAAATCAAAAAAATTTGAGCGCGATTTAAACCCAAATGATTGTAACCACTCTAAGTTCGTCTACCTTGGGGAAAGCTAGCGTGTCTCCGACATAGTGATAACACTCGTTGCTAGGTTGGCCATATGCACCGTTCATACGGGACACGTCCCGGCCAGGATTTTAATATTGCCTAAAATATCCAGGTTTTGGCTGTTTGCACTGTGCAGGTCGATCGTTGTGTGACATTCATGAGAGCTATAGAGAGCAGAGCAGACGGCTCCTTATGCTTTCGAATAGCTCTTGCACCTACTTTGGTGTCTTTTTTTTTTTTATCGGTGCACAACGACGCTTCAAGTCAAAAGAACGAACAAACAAGTGTGCATATTTGCATCGCTTTAAACGTTCCCTGTAGATCTCACCATCTCACGCGCAGCCACACGATTGGTCGATTATATACAATACCTGCATGTTATTGGTCAAACTGCTTTGGATGTTTTATGCAATATTAAAATCCTGGCCAGGACGTGTCCCGTATGAACGGTGCATATGGCCACCCTACTCGTTGCCTTCTCTAGTGCAGCTCAACCAGGTCTCGTCCCATTCGTCGGTCATCATCACAAATCCCGGAAAATATGCATTGAAGTCCAAAAGAATCGTTCGTTGTAGTTTTTGAAAAAAAGTGATTTCTGTTAAATAAAATATTCCTTTTGAAGTGGACTTTGAGCTTAGTAACTTTGCAGATCTTTTTTATGCTCAAACAGCAAGATTACAGTCTAACTAAAGTTGAAAAAGTGAAAAAGCATAATAGGACCCCTTTAAATGTTTTCTTTATAACGGTTATGGGAGGACGCTTAATTCACTGCGTTGCATTCTTATTCTGTACCATTCTGCTTGCCTGTAGGCTACATATATTTTTTATTATCTGTATACAGGATTTGGTGTTCGTCCATTATAAGCGCATTAAGAGTTTTCTTTATAATGGTTCCCTCTCGAGCTTTCACGAGACATCACGGAGATATTTCTCCGTTATGGGAACTCCTTCCCTTCCAACATTTTCTGAAGTCCTATCGGCTCCCACCAGTCCAAATGACTGGCCAATTGACACGAAGTATGCAAATCGCATGCAAATACTGACAAGCTCGAGAGGCAGTATAAAATGTGGTGCACGCGACAATTACGTCAGAATCTTCTACTTCACCTGTTGAATTCACTATGGCAACAATCTGCAAGATCTGCACGGGACTAATAGAGCCGCCGGATCAGCACGACTACTGCGTCACGTGCCTGGGCCTGGCCCACGCCGAGGCGGCGCTGGACGAGTCAAACTGCGGGCATTGCGGGGACCTTCCGGCCCGCGTGCTCTGGACCCGCCGCAATGTGGCTCACTGCCTATTCGGGATGAGGCCCAACGTCGCTCCACTTGCGCTCTACCAACCCCAAACAGTTGCCCCGTTCCCCGGTCTCACTCGCCCTCGTTCCAACATCGCGGAGTTTGTGTCCTTTGGCCAGGAGGAGGGGGATGACTCGATGTCCATCTCGGCCTTGGAGAGGGAGGATTGGGCGGGATCGGAGTTCGATCAGCCGGACAGCATGGGGCCCCAGACCTCCAGGAGGAGCTCATGAGGGTTCTGTCAAGGGCTGTCCAGGAGTTGGAGCTTACCTGGAGTCCTCCAGAGGAGCCTGCCAGGAGTAAGCTTGACTCCTGGTATTTCAGGTCCACCTGGAAAGCTGACTCAAGGACGTCAGTCCCCTTCTTCCCCGACGTACCTGAGCAGCTGGTGAAAACATGGTCTGCACCCCAATCAGCGCGCGTCCACTCTGCCACACAGGCCACTTTTTCCCACGTGGATGGGGCGGAGGCCCACGGGTACGTGCGCTCTCACCCAGTCGAGGAGACCGTCGCTGCGCACCTGTATCCTGCAGCAGCCAAGACCCTAGGCTCAGACATCAGCCTCCCCTCAAAGCCGTGCACGACCACCGCCCACCTTGCCAATAAAGCATATACGTCTGATGGCGAGGCGGCTTCCGCGCAGCAAGCCATGGCAGTGCGGCAGGTTTTTCAGGCAAAGCTCCTGCAGGCAGCGGAGGGCGGGGGGGGGGAGGGGGGGGGAGCGGAAGACTCACGGCAGAGGCCCTTAAGGATCTGTATGCGGGCGACGGACTTCGCACTGATGGGGCGAAGCAAGCGCCCAGGTGGGGGTAAGGCATGGGGTTTACTGGTCTTCTCAGGGCACCTTTGGGTAAACACCTAGCTGACCTCAAGGATGCGACAGGTTTTAAGTGCTGCTGACCGCTTCTGTGACTCCCTCCGGCCTTTTTGGTGATGCCGTGGAGTCCATTACTGAGCGCTTCACGGAGGCTCAAAAGCACGCCAAAGCCATGAGTCACTTGATGCCGAGGCGCGCTTTCCAGCAGCAGACGGCGAGCGTGGGGATCCCTTAAAATTTTTAAGCTGCATCCACCCTGTTTCAATGGCGTGGTGCAGTCTCTAACATTGCCCCGAAACGCCCTGGTATGGTATGCAGTCTGCTCGAAAAAGGAGCGATAGAACGAGTCCCTCCCAGCGAGCTGGAGAGCGGGTTTTACAGCCACTATTTCGTGGTACCCAAAAGAGAAGGGGGACTCTGCCCGATTCTAGATCTCAGGCCCATCAACAGAGCGCTTTGCAAGCGTCAATTCAGGCTGATAATGTTCGGGCTGGCTTTGGCCCCGCGCACTTTCTCGAAGTGCATGGATGCAGCACTTTCCCCCCTCAGAGCGAGCGGGATGTGCGTTCTCAACTATCTGGACGATTGGCTGATTTTAGCTCAGTCCCGGGACACGCTAGTCAGCCATATAGACACGCTACTTCATCACTTGGAGTCCCTAGGGCTATATGTCAACATGCAGAAGAGCATTCTCGCCCAGAGTCAGTCTATAACATATCTGGGAGTGTGCTTCAACTCGGTGGAGATGAGAGCCCGCCTCTCTAGGGAGCGCTCGGCGGCCATTTTGTCTTCACTGCGCCATTTCAGATTGGGCAGCTCTGTTCACTTGAAGGAATCTCAGAGGCTGCTGGGGCTCATGGTGCCTGCTGCAGCGGTATGTCATCTGGGCTTACCACAAATGTGCCCCCTGCAATTATGGTTGAAATCTCAAGTCCCTTGGACGGCGTGGACTTCTGGCCGTTTGAGCATCGTGGTCTCCCGCGGCTGCATTGAAGCTCTGAGGCCATGGCGCAACCCAGATCTCTTCAGCCTGGGGTTCCCCTGGGCTTGGTGACGTCCCACGTTGTGGTCACGACGGACGCATCGACTCACGGCTGGGGAGCAGTGTGCGAGGGCATGCCAGCTTAGGGGCTGTGGTCAGAACCCCAGAGCCAGTGGCACATAAACCGCTTGGAGTTGGAAGCAGTGTTCTTAGCTCTAAAGGATTTTCGACTGCAGCTGGAACAGCGACAGGTACTGATTCGCACTGACAACATGTCTGTGGTCTCGTACATAAATCACCAAGGAGGCATACGCTCCAGGGCTCTCTAGAAGCAAGCAGCGAATGTCCTGTTATGGGCGGACCGTCACTTTCTCTCCATCAAAGCAGCGCACATACCCGGTCTCCTGAATCGCGGGGCGGACATGCTTTCGAGGAAAGGGATTCCTCAAAGAGAGTGGAGGTTGCACCCCGAGTCGGTTCGGATGATTTGGACCCACTACGGGAGAGCGGAGGTGGATCTGTTCACCACGAGCGAGAATGCTCACTGCCCGCTGTTCTTCTCCCTGTCTCACTCCCCGCTGGAAGGGGATGCTCTGACATCGCACTGGCCAGCAGCCAGGCTGTATGCGTTTCCTCCAATCAAGATATTGCCACTGGTGTTATGCAAGTTCAGGGAGGAGGGGGCTTTGGTGATACTCATCGCCCCCAAATTGTGCCGAACCAGCCTTGGTTCCCGGACCTAGCAAAGCTGCTGGTGGCACCGCCCTGGCCGATCCCCATCAGAAAGGATCTGCTGTCTCAAGCGAGCGGCTCTGTGTGGCACCCGAACCCGGAGTTATGGAGCATTCATGTGTGGCTGCTTCGGGGATATCAGAGGAAAGCTGAAACGCTTCTGCAGTATTCATGTGCTTGACACGCTCTGGAGGCGCGGGCTCCCTCCACGAGGCGGGTTGTTATGCTTCGAAAATGGGGAGTTGTTTGTGTATGGTGACATGATGGGTCATATTGACCGGCCAGTACAGACTGGATAGTGGATCTCTGCCATCAACACTGAAAGTCTATGTAGCCGCTATTTCCTCATTTCGTTCCCCGCTGGGCGGGTGATCGATCTGTAGGCACGCGCTGGTGGTGAGTTTTCTTAAGGGAGCGAGAAGATTGTATCCCCCACGTCCGCCTTCAGTCCTGCCCTGGGACCTAGAGGTGGTGTTAAGAGCTCTTTCACAGCCACCATTCGAGCCTTTAGCATCCGTTAATATGAAGGAGTTATCTCTCGAAAGTACACTTCTTCTTGCCCTCGCTTCGGCTAAGCGCATAGGGAATTTACATGCGTTTTCTGTGGACAGTGAGTGCATTCGCTTCAGACCCGGCTACTGCAGCGTCACTCTCCGGCTGAGGCCGGGCTACGTGCCTAAATCACCATCTACCCCCTTCAGAGCACAGACTGTTTCGCTGTCCGCCCTGTCTTCTGAGTCATTGACCTCGCGTGATGCGGACGCTCAGACTTCGGTGTGCCCCGTCAGGGCTTTAAAGATTTACATTGACCGTTGCAAAATACACTTCTAACCACATGCAAAATGAAATAATTGACACATTAGCACAGTGTGTGCTGAATGAGGTAAAACAAAAATATGAAAGTACAGACACATCAGAATTCTGTATAAAAAGGGATGGAACTCGAGATAGATGTAATGTGGAGAACCTGTCACTAGTGATAAGGTTTGTGTGCAACTCAGTTCCAGAAGAGCACCTAATCGGCCTGCTTGATCTTGAGCAGTTGAATGCAGAGTACATTACCTCACAAATTCTTACAGCCCTGGATGATCAAGGCTATAGTACTGACAAAATCATCAGTCAGTGCTATGATGGTGCCTCTGTCATGAGTGGTATCAGGGGTGGGGTGCAAGCTCTGCTTCAAAAGAAACTTGGTAGAGAAATACCATACATCCACTGCTACAAACACCAACTTCACTTAGCAGTAATGCATGCCATTCAAGCAGAACCTTGTGTAAGAACGTTTTTTGATTTGTCTTCAGCACTTCACTCACTTTTCCATCGCCAGTATGCTATACATAACTATGATGTCCCTTGCCTTAAAAGGCTGCTGGAGATTAGGTGGACAAGCCAGTATGATGTTTTGGCCATGTCTTCTCTGTCTGGTTTCACACAGCAGTACTGCACCCATGGATATCAGAACAGAAGCATCTGGCTTGACGGTGCAGCTAGAAACACACAACTACTTCAAAATTGGCGATTTCCTTGTAAAAATACCTTCTTAAAAAGTCTTAAAACCTGCAAATGCTGTGTTCCAGGGTAACACTGTAAATGTATGTACAGCAAGTGAGGTCATCAATGCTTCCCTGCAGGCTTTAAAATACATTAGGACAGATCCTTCATGGGATCAGTTTGAAATGAGAGCAGATATATCCATGGCCAAAAAAGAAAACGAACAGTGAACAAACACCTGTCAGACAGTGTTGTCCTCACCTCTGTTGGTCACACTGATTCAGATTCTTCTAATGATCCAAGTATGTTTCTGAAAAGATCATTGCTGCATATTCTGGACAGAGCTATTGCTGAGATGGGAAGCAGATTCTCAGTAAAAAAATCTTGAATTGATAAAGGCGGTGAACTCACTCCTCCCACAGTCTCCACCTTTTCTAGATTCCAGTATGCTCAGCCCACTCCAGCTTCTTGCTGGTAGTGAAAAAGAAATGTGTGTTGCCAAACCTATGTTGCTGAAACAGTTTCCAACCAAATCAGATCTTACAGCAATGTGCAAACATATGCACGGGTACAAGGAAGCATTTCCTGAGTTGCATAGGTTGTATGTAACAGCTTTAGTAATTGGAGTGTCCTCTGCGTCATGTGAAAGGTCCTTCTCTACACTGTCAAGGATTCTGACTCCTTTCAGACGTACAATGCTACATGCATGAAAAATCAATCACTAACAGCTTGGATTTGGATACATGTGCAGGCCTTTTTGCAATGAAAAATAGAAGACTTTTTCTTTAAGGTAAAAATATAAAAGTGAAATCATGTACTTAGATTAGCTAGCATTTATTGTAGGCCCATATAGTTGTAAATATCGTTAGTGTATAGTTCATGAACTTTTTGGAGTTTAATACCAAAATATAACCAACATAGAATTGTGATAAATGTAAATAACCAGCAATGTATATATTTAAAAAAGGGATGTAAATAAATGCACATGTAAATAAATACATAACCAAAATACATAAGGCAAAACAAAATAATCACATTCATGTTGTTTTCATTCTACACACACACACACACACACAAACATTTACTTAGCTAAATGGTGTTGCAATGAAATAGATCTATATAAATATATATTATAATTGTAAAAAAAAAAAAGAGTACATTACACAACCACATTACTTGCTAAATGGTGAACTTATAAATATATATATATACTGTAAAACTCAATTAATTAGACAGGCTTTTTGATTAATAAAATGTAATTTAACCATTAAAACAGAGTATGGAAAAATGAAAATGGAAAAAAACTGAATTTGGAAATAAAACGGATTTCATAGGGCCCTATAATTATAATAATTTTTTTTTTGTGGTAATAAAAATAGACCCAAGCAAACAATAGTCTTTAAAATTACTTAAAATACATATATAATAGAAATGAGGCAATAATAATTAGTTCAAATAAAGTAATCAAAAGCAAAGAAATCATTTATGGTTTTATTCAAACAAAATGTTAAAATACATAATGTATTATAAAAAATAGAGCTGATGTACATTACGCATTACACCAAAGGCCTGCAGAGGGCGCTAACGGCCTGATGATTATTTTTACACATTGCTGTGCGACCTAATACTTGTTTAATATTGACCAAGCACCATTTAATTCAAATGTTCACTTAATCTTTAATATTTGGCCACTTCTTTAGGACAGAAATGCTATAGCCACTAATTAAAAGAATATGTGGACATCAAAAACGTGTAAACTCAAGAGGGTTTGAGCTTTTATTTTGAAACCGCAATGTATGAGTTTGCGTGGATTTATAAATGATTTACCTATCATTTTAAAACAATAAATCATTAATTTATTGTACTTGCCACAGCCATTTTTGAATTCATTTGGCACTTGTTGTATGTTTGTTTTGGACCCTGTATGCCCGTATGTTTATTTTGGCTGTAAATGTTGATCAGAATGCAGACTAAAATTTTTGTAACTTTATTCATTTTAATCAGTTTTTTTTTTTGAGCAGATGTCAATTATGCATTTGGCAGTTGCTTTTATAAGTGACTTAAAGCATAAAGCATACAGCATGTGTACCTTAAACCATTGAAAGGAATATTTGTGTGCCTATGTGTATATATATATTCTCGTGTGTGTGTGTGTAGCGTCCGTCCCGACTATAGAGCTGGGCTGGGTTTAGGGTGTATGACGCTGGCGCTCTGTTGATGTATGTTGTATCTATCACGTGTTATGGCTCGAAGGGCGGCTGCTCTATCGCTGTTGGTTCGGTCTGATGAGAGATACAGAGGTGAGAGATGCACATAAACACATATGTTAACACATACTTGTGTGCTTCTCCAGGCACGTGGTGCGAACTGCCGCATATCGTATAAATGCTCGAATGCGCTGCTGGAGATTTTAATTAATAATAATTACATTTTCGATGTTTCGCGGCAAACCAGACTGTGATGACTTCAGAAACACTGGAATATGGATATGAGGTGCATGGGGATAATTTTATATTTGTACAAAAGATTGAAATGTTACAATTATTAAATGGACAAGTGCAAGATTTTTTTTTGTGATCCAAAAAAAATAAGCCCTTAGAACAGCATCAGGTTGACTAATTACTGGTTATGAAGGGATAAATAAACTTCAAACTGTGAGAGCGAGCAATATAAGGGTTAGGTGTAAAAGAGCACATAGTTATTGCGTTGGGACCCCACACTTGGAATTTGCTTAAGGCCCCCAAGTCCGCCCTTGGCTATTAGTACGTGTAACATTTAGCTTAGTGAGCTGAAGTTTTAAAGTAGCTTCACCAGTAACTCTAGCAGCAGTATTTGCTCTCGCTCTCAAAGATCAGACTGAAGTTTAACACTAATATTGACTGAAATATCTCTCTGTGTCTGCAGATGATAAGCAGTATGACGTGTACATCTCATACGCTCGCAACAGTGAGGAGGAGGTGTTCGTTCTGTCCACGCTGCGTCGAGTCCTGGAGACTGAGTTTGGTTACTCTGTCTGCATCTTCGACCGGGACAGTCTTCCTGGAGGAAGTGAGTATCACATGACTTCAAATGTACTGTACTGTACTGTACAGCAGGGCTTCCCAAACTGTAAACAAGCTGCAAACTCCATCTCTGCGAGTTTAACATGCATTTGGGAACACATACCTTTACTTCATTCACAAAATGACCCACTTTTTGTGGACAGATGTTTACAGCATTTTACAGATATTCTGCCAAAATAAAAGCTTGAAGATTTATTTGAAATGTTTAAAATGGGAGGGTTTGAACATTTGAAATTGAAGAATTTCACATGAATATTAGTATTATAAATAAAAGCATAAAGTAAAATTATTATACAATTATTAAGCAACATCAGTGAACCATGAAAATCCAAATGTGATGTTAAATTATGGAAATATTAAAAGTTTGGGAATTCCTGCTCTACACAAGTACGTGATTATAGACAAATTTGCAGTTCATGATAAAATGCAAGTCTCAGTGTTATAATAACTAAAACCATTCAAATGTAATATTAATATTTTTTAATTTAAACAATGCTGAAATATAACAAAATAAAGATATTAATATGAACAACAAAACTAAATGGAAATTAGAAATAAAACTGAAAAAAAATTAATTTACCTTAAAAAGTATATTTAAGTTTTTATAAAAACTAGTGCTGTCACTCCCCCTCCCCCCCCCCCCCCCCCCCCCCCCCCCCCCCCCCCCCCCCCCCCCCCCCCCCCCCCCCCCCCCCCCCCCCCCCCCCCCCCCCCCCCCAACGATTAATTGCGGATTAATTGAATTCCAATATAAGTTGTTGTTTACATAATATGTGTGGTGCGGTATATTTAGTATTGCATTATAAATCAGGACACATGCATGTAAATTAAGAAAAATGTATATTTGTATATTAATTATTTATATATAATAATAAACTCTTATAAATATACAGGTAAATATTTTCAAAACTAGATACTGTATTGTGAGTGTGTTTCATTTACATATATATAATAATATAATATATATCTATACAAGAAACACACACATATATTACATAAACAAAAACATTTATTTTGGAAGGCAATTAATCGCGATTAATCATTTGACAGCACTAATAAAATAAAAAAATAAAATAAAATAAAGACAATGAAATAAAAACCAAAATTGAACTAAAACTAAAATAAATGTAAATAATAATATTACAAAACTAATGAAAATTACAAAAGCACAAAATGACTAAAATGTAAACTAAAATCAAAACGGAAAATATCAAAATCAAAGCTAAATAAAATAAGACAAAAATAAATAAAAACTAAAACTAATCTAAAACTGAAAAATAAATGATTAGTATTGATACAAAATGACAAACAGCCCTTAACAAAATAAACTACAATTAAAATGAAACTTGAAATTATAAAAATAAACGGTAATTGTAAATACTACTGAAAACTATAATTTTATATAAATGATACTAAAATAAGTGAACATGAAGTGTTGATCAGATACTGTCATGCAGAACTAGTTAAACTGTTTGATGACGTACTTGTGTATGACTTGTGTTGTGTGTGTGTGTGAGTGTATTAATGTGTGTCTGTGTGTAGCTATAACAGACGATACGCTGAGGTTTGTGGGTCAGAGCCGCAGGCTGGTGGTGGTTGTGAGTCCGTGCAGCGCTGTCCGCGGGACACAGGCTCTGCTCGAGCTGCAGGCCGGACTGACCAGCATGCTGCATGGCGGCAGCCTCAGGGTGGTTCTGATCCAGTTCAAACCGGTCCGGAGGAAGAGCTGGGTCAAAGAGCTGCGCCGGGCCCGGCTGGCGCTGTCACTCATACGCTGGAAGGGCGAGAAATCGGCCCCTCTGTCCTCACGCTTCTGGAAACAGCTGCAGCTCGAGCTGCCCATGAGGAGGGACACACAACACACACACACACACACCCAGCTACCGGATATCACACAACACACACCCGACACACACACACAAAACACACGTCAGGCAGAAGAGAAACTCTGCGATCCTTATTCTACCAGTGCCTCATAGACAACCAGCATACGTACCCTCGCTCACTTGATTTGTATAGCGCTTTTCACAATATGGATCATTTAAAAGCAGCTTTACAGAAAAAAAGAAATAGTAGATGCCATATAGGATTTTCAGTGTAGATTTAGTATTAGATTTGTACTATTAAGGTATTTAGTCATATTTTGAATTTTATATTTTTTAGTTTCCATTTTAATGTTTAGTTTCGGTTGTTTTTTTTTTTTTTTTTTTTTTTTTTTTTTAAACTATATATTTTATAAGTAATGGGAAAAGACCCAAAACCACGCAACAACCTCTATATATATAGATATATATATTAATGTATATTAATATAATATATATATAATATATATATATATACCCACACACACACACAATTTTTTTTATTTAAATAGTATTTCAATTTATTGTATTTCTGTTAGCTGCCGAGGCAACATATCTAATTTCTGTTTAAGTTACTTATGTTATTAAGCTTTCATTAGGGAATTTTGGTGTTAATTTAGTATTTTTAAGCTATTGTAGTATTCATGTTCATGTAATATTTTATTTTATTTCAACTTTTAGTTAACAAAAATGGTTTTGAATAGTTTTAGTTAACAGTAACAATACTTTGTCAGCCAAACTCCTTTTAGCTAAAATATTCACTTGAAGTCCATCTGAGATTTTAGGTTAATATTTCAAAAATGTACCAACATATTGTATATTCGCCGTTCTCTGATGTCCGTTAATGAACAAATAACATGCAGGTAAAAACATTAAAAATATAAATATTTTTGGTTTTTATTTTAAAGTTATTTATTTTAATGTTATGATTATGATTTATTAGCTTCTTATGGACTCTTAAACCCTCTGCAGATCCCTCAAGCACCAACAGGGGGTGTGAAACCCTGTTCTAGTGGATTTGGATTGTAGTGCACTTACCTAGTACACTAGATTACAAACGCCACTTCTGTCATTGTCTGACTTCTGAAATAGTGACCTAATGCAGGACACTGTGGCTTTCTCCATAGACTTGCATTAGAAAATAGTTGCTGATGAAGGCTGAGTTCAGATCAGAGGTGTGAAGTGTGTTTCTGAGCATCAGCCACAAGAGGGCAGAATCCTGCTGCAAATAATGCTGGTTTGAATGCAAACTGCACAACAAACTTCCAGCTGTTATCATTCAGTTGCATTTTATTCTCAGTATGATTCAGTTGTTGTCATGCATCACTGAGTTCATCTTATATGACCATGTCATGTCCAGTATGTTCTGTGATCTCATTTTTTTTAACTGATTTGATAAATAAAAGTTTATTTTTGCATTTACATCAGTTTCATTGATTTATTTCATTACTCATGTCCAGATGATTTCACACTGAATCTGATCATCCCATGACAGCAACTGACGTCCGTGTTCATTATTTACACTCATGATCATGATCAAGTGTTTCCCTTCAGTCATCAGTGAATAGAGGAAGTGGTAAAAACTCAACCAATCACATGCCATCTGGCCCCAGTGAATCTGGTTTAGTGTGTGTTTCTCAAGGTCTGGAGAAGCCAGATCAGCTCAGTTCTGATTCTCTGGAAAGAAAACCCCCACAAACATCTGAATATACCATAACCGTGAACACACACTTTCCAGCCGCTGTTTTGTCCGTAATTTTTCCATTGGCAATTCAAAAAGTTCAAAAGGCATTCATATATGTACCACAATGCTGCTTGCCATAATTTTAAAGGAACCGTTCACCTAAAAATGTAAATTAGCTGAAAATGTCCTCAGGCTACCTAAAATGAGTTTGTTTCTTCAGCAGATTTGGAGAAATATAGTAGTGCTCAGGTGATCAGCAATGGCGCTATGTCAGGTGATGGGTGCCGTCAGAAGGAGAGAGTCCAAACAGTGATAAAACATCACAAGATCAACAAGTAATCCACACCACTCCAGTCCATCAGTTAACATCGGGAGAAGACAAAAGCTGAAACAAATCCATCATTAAGACCTTTTTAACTAAAACGTGAGTCCATAATCCATAATAACGCTTCCTCCAGTAAAAGGGGTCTGTTGTGAATCAGGAGAGAAATCTGCACAGATCAAGCACCACTTAAGACAAAACAGTCCAAAGCGGCTCTGAACAAATATGTGAGTGGATTTTGATGTGAGAGACAACAGGAGATGGACGTTACACTGGGAGGAGAGTTATTATGGGTTTGGACTACTCGAGTTTGAGTTAGAAAAGGGTTTTTACAAACCACAGTTTTGTCGCTCAAGATGTAACTGAGGGATGGAGTGGGTGGGGATTACTTGTGGATTATTGTGTTTAATTTTGTTGATTGAATGGTTAATTTCTAAAATATGTATATGTGGGCAAACGCTTGAAAAAAAACATTGTATGTTGAGGCAGTGATCAACAAAAATAGCAATCCAGTTAAATCTCAACTGTAAAGCTCAGAGAAAATAAGAATCCTCTTGAGAAGTCACACTTACAGGGAGCATTATAGTTTAAGATTATATTGGTAAGCAAAAGATTACAAACTTGTGCTTACACAGGAAGATAGGGAATGAAGCGTTCAAAGTTTGGGGTTGGTAGTTTTATGTATTTAAAAAAACCGCCATTAATTTGAATCTAAAGATACAATAAACTAATATGGGAATAGTATTACAAGTAAAGTAGCTGCTGGTCTGTGGGATATATTTAAAAAATCATATGATGCGCAGCTGAATGGTTAGCATTCATTAATTCCAGTCTCAGTGTCAACAGATCTTCAGAATCGAAATATGCTGATTTGCGGCGCAAGAAACAGTTCGGATTATTATCAATGTGGAAAAAAAGTCTGGCTGCTTATATTGTGGAAAAGGGTATTTTCAGGAACTTGATAAAGAAAGTTCAATAAGAAGACAGCTTTTTTTTGTAAATAATTTTTTTTTTTTTAAGTTTAAAGTCTTAAATTAAAAGCTGTACATGTCTTTACTGCCACTTGGCATTTATTTTAAAGTGGTCATATGATGCTGCTAAAAAGAACGTTATTTTGTGTATTTGGTGTAATGGATTGTGTTTATGCTGTTTAAAGTAAAAAAAAAACACATTATGTTCCACATACTGTACACTATTGTTTCTACTCTATGCCCCGCCTTTCTGAAACGTGTTGATTTTTACAAAGCTCATCAGTCTTGAGCGAGGTGGGCTCTGATTGGCCAGATATCCAGTGCATTATGATTGGCCGAAAACCTCAAGAGGTCGTGACGCGACGGTTACGAACTCAACCTACTGGGATGATAAAATCATGTCTGCATTTGTGATCTGAGAAATGAAAAACAACAAGCCCTACTCTACACTGCCCAAAAACTTGCGTTTGAATCGTCAGTGTGGCAAATTCTTTAAATATAAAAATATTTACTTACAGTCTGTGAGTCAGAATAGCTGGCATTGTAGTCTACTCTACCATGGTCAGGAAACAGTCCTCCATAAAATGTGCTGCACACATCTGGATAGTTGGTTGAAGTTTTCTGGAACAGTGTTGTAAATACAAAATAACCACTAGATTTAGTTGTGTCCTCTTTTGGAAGACCAAACAAAGTAGCTTCGCTTTCACAACGAAACACAGCGCAACACACCCAGCAACAATACTACAGCGAGAATTAAAGTTACGCCTTCTTTCTTTGCGTGAACATTTGGGTGGGATTATGCAAATATTTCCACATAGTGAAATAGATATGTGGGGGCGTGTTAGAACAAACCATTTTAGGTAGGCGTGGCTGACTCAACTCTTATAAAGAATATCTCTTTGGATTTGAGACATTAGTCTTTGCAACTTTACAGATCTTCTTTATGCACCAAGAGCTTGTAACACTCCAAAGAGAAAGGAACAATTGAAATCGCATCATATGACCCCCTTTAATGCATCCTTGCTGAACAGAAGTGTTAAGAGGCGCATGTAGACGCAGGTGTAATCAGCACCTGTTGTGTGTGTTTCTCTCTCTCAGATCTGATGGAGTCGGTTCTCAGGTGTATGCAGGCATGTCGGCGGCTGCTGGTGGTGTTGAGCTCGGATTGTTTGTGTGAGAAGAGCATCAGTCTGCTGGAGTGTCGTCTGTGTTTGTACCTGCATCACGCGTCGCGTGTTCCTGTCATCACCGTGAGACGATGCGCGTTTAGCGCCCCCTGCGGCGACATTGCGCAACTGCGCAACAACTCCACCTCCATCCACTGGCACGACGCGCGCTCCGAGCGAATCAACTCGCGCTTCTGGAAGCTTCTGCGGCTCGCACTGCCTCTGCGACCGCTCGCGCTCGGGAAAAGACTCATCGATAGCACTTCCTCCCATTCGGACCTGGCGTCTTCGGCGACGCGTTACACGCATGCGCAGACCGTCTCGCTCAGTCGGCGTAGCAAAGGGGGGCGGGGCGGAGTGAGACACCTGGCCGTGCGCGACCGAAGTGGGCGGGGCTGTGAGCAAAAGGGGCGGGGCTGCGCAATCTGCGTGAGTTTTCAGGAAAGTCGTCGAATTTGGGGCGGAGTTATTGCTACTCAGTGGAACACACACCTGCATCAGCCTGTACCCAATGGGACGATACCTCACGCCACACACAACTCCAACACTGAACCCGGAAGCGACCCCGGCAACGACCTCTGCCCTTGTGAACCAATCAACAACAACCAGACAAATGAGCTACAAACCACTCACTGTTGACTCACACTGCTGGACAAAGAACCAGCGAATATTATGAACGAAACGTGTAAATCACAATAACTTTCAGGTAATATGTAAATACTGACCATAAATTCAATAAACTAAATAAAATCAGGCTGACCTTTGACTTGAGTCTGAGATTTATTTTCACTGGTATGCTGCATACTGCACAGTACAGTATATATACTGTATACTGCATGCTTTTTAAAAAATAGTATGCAATGCAGTCTGCAACTAATGTTTCGAACCGTAGTATTCTGCATTGCATTATGATATTTCATGCATTGAGCTCTGGTTGTCTATATTGCACTTACTATATTTCTGCAAACATTTTGCATACTCTATACATATGTATACTATGTATACTATCAAAAAGGGATGATATGCTGTTGTGAACATAAAAGTGGCAAGTTTCAGTTAATTTACATCTAATGAATTAGAATAATTATCTAGGCTTAGAATAACATTTTAAGACATTAGACATTGCAAAAAAAAAAAAAAAAACAATAAATAAAAATAAAGCCTCACTATTTAAAAAAATACCTAAGTATGTAAAACAATAATTATGTACTATGCTAAAATATTTTTACATAACCTAAATATGTTGCATGTTTAATACGACAAGTTGCATGCAGTTGTAAAATTGAATATAAAAATAAATGCAGCCACTTTTTTTATTATTAATTAATTAATTTAAATGTTTTAACTTCTGGCAATCTGAACAATTAATATGTGATTATGAAAAAAAACCTTTACAGTAGTTCGTAGCTTCCTGCATGTTGAATTAGAACAATTATCTAAGCCCAAAATAGCATTTTAAGATATACTTCAAATGTTAAAAGAAAACAGATTTGGATGTACTAGTAAGTAAATAATGATTCTCCTCATTTTGAATTTTGGTGGCATTTAACCCCAGCCCTGGCTAATTTCTCACCCTGCTCAATATATAATATAATCAAAAATATGAAATATGTGCAGCTATAAAAACAACATTCTGACAGTCCAAAAACACAGATGTTAAAAATATATCGCATATTTGAACGTATTTTAAAATACCACTCACTTCAAGTTTTTGCATTGTGTCTTACTGAATACTGTACATTTTAAAAATGTTGTAAAAAGTGTTTGCTGGGCACAGTATGCATTCTATATACTGAAAAAATAGTACCTGTAGTGTGCTAGTATGCCATTTCAAACAAAGCCTGAGCTCTATCTGGCCACTAGAGGGCAGATTCTTCCCAGAATTCCTGCCCGTGTAAATGGGGTGTGGTTTGCTTTCATGGCCACTCAGTACAGTACTGCATTTACAAACACACTCATCCGCAGACATGGGTGTGTGTTGAGGTTGTTATTTAACAGTTCTCAGGAAAGCCGTCCTGCCTGATGTCATGTTTATTGAGTATCAGGAAGTAAAACTTATTAAAAAACACACCAACAAACACAGGCACACTGATTTTCATCTTTACTTTTGTTCAAATATCAGAGTGTGCCGGCCGTCGGTAACTCTTAAAAATCCCTCTTTTGAGTGCTCTTTACTTCCCTTTTCTATATGAAGGCTTATCACTGAGAGATCTAAAGGAGTTCAGGAAGAATTTCCCTAAAATATTCATGAGATGAGAAATGGTGAGCACACACACATCAGCTACATTTGATGTCATTCTGTGCGCGAGGGAAAATGTGTGTGAAATAGTGAGTACCAACACTCAATCACAGCTTACTGAGTCATAAACCCTGATAATATAAATGACTGATAACAAGAACCATGCTGCAGGATTGAGGGAAGCAGGAAGGGAGGGTTATGGAATAAGGCGGAGTGAGAATAGAAAGTGAGCGACCAAGAAAAGGAAAAGGAGAGCTGAGAAGAAGTGAGTTGGAAATGCCCTAAAATTCCTGTGTTCCAGTAAAGTGTGTCGTCCTGCTGCTGGTGACTAATCATGTGACCAGGTGTGGAGCCTCTGCCTCCTGTCATGTTGTTGGTAACATGACTTTGACTTCCTGAGCAACCTGAAACCATTAGTGATGTTTACTAAGGAAAGTGTCTCTGTTATCATGGATATGATGACTCCAGAATGTAAAATGGCTTTAACTAGCATTAGTGATACAGTGAGTGGAAAATATCAGAGACTTGAGTATGGAGTGTTTTCACTTTAGATATTAAGAAACCACCTAACAATCAATGGAATTCCTCAGCAAGCTCGTAGTAATGACCTGGCAACCACTCGAAATACTTTAGCAACTACATCGCAATGCCTTGGCTTGGCAACCACTTAGAACAATCTAGCTTTCACCCAGAACAACCTATTAGCCACATAAAACCACCCAGATCTCCCTCATTCAGAACACCTTAGCAACCATTTAGAACACCCCAGATATGAGAACACTTCAGAAACTGCATAGCAACGCACTGACAATCCCCACCACCCTAGCTACCACTCAGACCACCCATTGACTGCATAGAAATGCCCTGAAAACCACCCAGAACACCCTAGCTACCATTCAGAACACCTTACAACCATTTAGAACACCGCAGATATGAGAACACCTCAGCATAGCAACACCCTGACAACTCCTAAAATTCCCTAGCTACTCTTTAGAGGAACTTAGCAACTGCATAGCAATGCCCTGACAACCCCCCAAAACTCCATAGCGATCACTCAGAACATTCAGTGACTTCATAGCAACGCCTTGGCAACCCCTTAGAATACCCTAGCAACCACGCAAAAATACATAGCTACTAAAACACCCTAACCACTATTAGATACCCTTAGCAAAACTAGCAACACCCTGACAACTCACCAAAACTCCCTAGCGACCACTCAGAACATTCAGTGACTTCATAGCAACGCCTTGGCAACCACTTAGAATACCCTAGCAACCACTCAAAAACACATTAGCTACTAAACTCCCTAACCACTATTAGAAAACCTTAGCAACTGCATAGCAAACCCCTAGCAACCACTCAGAAAACTTAGTGACCGCATAGCAACCCCCTGTCAACCACTTAGAAGACCCTAGCGACCACTCAAAAACACATGAGCTACTAAACTCCCTAACCACAGTTAGAATACCTTAGCAACTTCATAGCAACACCCTAGCAACCCAGAACATTATATTAAACGTATTATGGTACTATTTTGTCTTTTATGACATTTTTAGGAGCTTTACAGTCACTGCTTTATGGAAAAGAGCAGTCTGGACATTCTGCTAAACATCAGTCATATGGGTTTGCAGTGACATGACGGTGAGTACAAAATGTCAAACTAGTTATTTTTGGGCAAGTTATTTAATTAAATTACTTGTGGAAAGATTATGAAGAGTGTGTATTAAGTAAATGAATTCCTCAGATAATATTACTGGACATTTAGAGATATTAAGAATAGAAGCAAATCAGGTAAGACATAAACAAATGTCCCCGACACCAACAGCAGCTTCAGACAGAGTTCATGTTCCTCAGCTCAACATTATGTGAATGCGTTCACTAGACCTATTAACCAGGTTTTCACATCGAGCTGTGACCGCATGCCTCCACTCGCTGATATCCCAACCACAATGACATTCTCAAATACCTCTGGATATCATAAAGCAGGAAGTAAAATCACACAACAACACATCCCGTAAGCGAAGGATGAACAGAAAGTCTGTGACAAGTGGGTCTGACATTCATGACATTACTGTAATAACTCAGCCGCTTCTCCTAGTAGGTTGTAAAACTGAATGGAGATTTTGACTGATGTCTGACGTTTTGAGATGATGTCTTCTTTGGTGTTTGAAAAGAGGAACAATGCCTCAAACTGTGCAAACAATAGTGTAACAACACTTCAAAAAATGTTTTTCTCATTTAGTATTTTCTGTTGTTTTCCAGTACAAATATACAAACATTCAAGATCAGTTTACTTGAGAATCAAGACTGCTTAATGCAAGTAATGCTTAAAAGGAAAAAAAAAAAAAAAAAAACTTTCCAGGGGTCAGAAAAACAAACTTAATTCAAAGGGGAAACAAGTGTATTTTTCTTACCCCATTGGCAGATATTTTTCTTGTTTTAAGCAAAAAAAACGCACTTAAATTGGTACACTTTGTTTTTCAGAAAATAAATCTTAATATTGTATGTAATTGATTTCCAAAAAATGAATCACGATTTAGAATATTTATGATTATTTGGATAGGAAAAAAAAAAAAAAAAACACCAAAACAGGTATTTGCCACGAAATACATCTGAAATTAAAAGGTTCCATCAATGTCAATCAAACATTTCTCTTTAAATTCTCAGTAAAATCAAAAGGATCTGAACTGCTCCACTTTGTAGGACTGAGTTCAAACGGTACGCATGATAACTTGCAACGCCGAGGTCGGGGTTTCCCATTCTGAGGGCAGCAATGTAGTCAACTTGGGACCAAAGATATGAGGAACATGAAAAAAATCTGGGGAAATATGAAACTTGCATCCAGGGTGTCACATTGCAAGGTGTTGTTAACAGTTTCTAGGTCAGTATTGGTGGGTGGATCCAGGCAACATTTCTAATTTTTTTTTTTTTTTTTTTCTTTTGGTTTGAGTTCAGGAGAAGATAATGAGATGTGTGTGATCACTGAACTGTTGTCATAATTCAGTCAGGTGTGAAAACATAAATAAGCATCGCTCAGGCATGCCATGTGATATCACAACTCACAACTGTGAATGAGCTTGCCATGAATCCGTCTCACCTGAATGCACACAAACACAAACATTTGTTTACATTTCATGCAGGACTTTCCCAGTGTAGTTTACTGTTATTTAGTTAACTACATTGTAATGTAAAACAACATGTAAACTGTCTTTCTTCAGGGGTCCATAAGGTACGTCCCCACGCTGTCGACACCAAAACCTCTCTCACAAACTTTAGGCAATGATAGAAAAGCAACATAAGCAAAGAAATTAATGAGAAATATAAAATATAAAAACATAATAAAGATAAATAGTAAAAAAAAAGTACGATCAAATGATAAATGACATGAATGGCTAATGAATATAAATGAATTAAAAAAATTCTTCAGATTAATATTTTAAGTTTAAATGACTTGTACACCCAATTTGATTATAATTAAATATAAAATAAAAAGAATTAGACTGTAATATAATCATACATTTTACATTTACATTTTTTAAATGTAAAAGTTTTTAAGTTAAAGTAGCCTTGGTGGATTACAGCATTTACAGTGATTTTTATTTAATTTAGTAAATTATTGTAGTTTAGTGCAGTATATAGTTCAGTTAAAGAGATTCACCCAAAAATTATTTTTTCAATATCAAACCGTTTTGGCTCCCATTGTGTTTTTGTCCATACTATTGAAGTCAACGGCACCCCAAATCATTTGGTAACCAGCATTCTTCATATTATGTTTTCGTGCATGTGTGTGTGTGTGCGTGCGTGTGTGGAGTGTGTGTGCGAGGTGTATGAGGTTGAAGGTGACTTTTCAGGACATTACCCAATGTTCCCACTTTTCAAAACGCTTATAAATCACACGGAATGGAGTGTATTGAAAATCTGAAATAGCACAAAGTCTACTGTGAGGGGTAGGTTTAGGGGTAGAGGGTGGTGTTAGGGCAATAGAAATACGGTCGTACAGTATAAACACCATTACGCCTTATAGAGAGTCCCACTTTCACAAAAAAGACAAACCTGTGTGTGTGTGTAATTTTCCCTTTACGTTTACATTAGTCCAGCTTTTCTCGACAATTTCAGACAGCTCTTAAATTATTCAAGTTAAGCTCCAGCAGTATTTGCGTTCATGCACTGCGTATCAGTTCTCTGAAACTTGATGTGAAGTTACTCACTCATAAAGAGCACTTCCCCCCTCCCCCTCTCTCTCTCTCTCTCTCTCTCTCTCTCTCTCTCTCGCTCATCTTAAGGAACTGGTATATGTGTGTTTCATTTCATCTCTTGCGCACTGCTGGGAGGAAGCCCCGCAAACCTTAGTAAGTGCTCTCTTATTTGATCCTCTTCTTTACAGACACATTTCTTCGTTTCATTACTCTTGCTCCACACACACACTTGACTTTCGCTCGCGTGCGGCTGGATCTGACCGATGGTTTATGAAGGCTTCTGTGGATCTGGACGCGATCCGGTTAGTCTGACTCTGACTGCGCGCTGTGAAGCGTGTCTGGTTTGATCTCTCACACACATGTGCTGGATAAAGCTGGCGTTTCTCTTGACTTCTCTTCCCTTTTGTTAGCGCTGTGTCTGTGATCAGCAGCCCACAGAAGCTTGTATTTCCTTTGATCAGTTCCAGTTTAATGTGGCTCGTTTATGAAGCTCTTTGATTTGACTGTAAATGTGTCTCACGTGAACGCTGAACTATCTGCGGCAGATCAGCACTATCATCACAGGTGGTTTATTATCGGTTTAGTTTGGTTTAGATGAATTCTCTATTAGTTCAGTCTTTACTTTAGTTAAATGTCCAGTGTGATAAAATGGCACAGACAGTTTACATCAGTTGAGTGTCATCTGTGGTAAAGCAACACAAGTAGTTTAGTTTTTAGCTTAATTCAGTTTAGTTGAGTTCTAAAGTAAAGCAACCCAGTTAGTTTAGTTACAATAATATGTACAATAACACAATAAAATGACACAAGTTTAGTCTAGTTTAGTTTAGTTTAACGTCCCCTGTGGTGAAGCAACACAGTTATTTTAGTTTCTGCTTTAGCCTACCGCGCGCATTATGATAGACCTTCAGAAAAAAATATTTGACTCTTTTTCTTTTCTAAGAATGGCTTAACTTGAAGTGGTGTAAAAAAAAAAAAAAACAATATAAAAAAACATTATTTTAAGGTACTTTATGATATGTTGCCTTACGGCAGCACCATACAATAGTGGATCTCACTTAGATAAGGTAAGTTACTTTATAGTCCTAGTTTTTCCTCAGAAATGTTGTTTGTGTTGATTCAATTGGTGCTATTATAAGCTTTAACACAGTACTTATAATTGACACCTTATACATACTTTGCAACAACTTGTGCTTTTATTTATTCCATTCTTTTTTTTGCTGATTAATGATTTATAATTTTTTTATTCATTACATTTTTCATGAATGTTATTTAAACTGCAAATTTATACAGTTAAAATAAATATAATACTGTATATCATGTATCATGAAACATTGACATAAAACCAAAAACGTTGCAGTTCATGAAAATTCAGCATTATGCAATCTTATGAGAGGAAGACTATGGACATGAGCCCAACCAGCCCCCCCCCCATCCCCCATAACCTGAAAGATCACATGTTTAGGTATGAAACCTACAAAGCAGTTTTCATCTCAGGAAGACGCAGTTCGCCCATTCTTCCTGTACAGTGTATAGAATATGCTCATGACGTATGTTACCTGTATTCATATTTAGCAAAAAGTAATTTGCAATTTCAAGTTTGATCTATCCATAATACAAATTCAGTAATATACTACTAATCAACCTATATCATAGGTATTAAAATTGTGGTATTGTTACAGCTCTTAACAGAGGCAGCTGCCCTTGCTAGCTAGCTACACAGTAATACTGGCATTCCAACTATGCACAGTGTTGCGCCTTGCCAACACATAACATGTTGAATGATTTACCAAAACAATTAATGTCTAAAGACATTTGTGAGAGGTGAATATGTCTCAAACTATAAATAACTAGTTGTGGAGGGTTCCGATTTGTTGTGTAAGTGGACGGACTGGTCTTGTTTGTTACTGACATTTTAGGTATAGTTATAGTTACTAACGACAAAGACGATGGCAGTCTGTCACGAAACTCGCCACACACAAAAAAAAACGCATGTCATGGGACTTAACTAAAACACTCATTGGCTAAAACTACCATTAGAAAAGTGAGAAGTTCTCTAAAGAGACCGTGGCAAGGAAAATGCACACAAGCAGTATGTTGCCATAAGGCCAACCAATGCGGTTAGAGGGTAATTTAGTTAGTGGAGTCGTCTGCAGTAAAGCAGCCCATTTACGTGCAGTCAGTTTAGTGTAATGCCCTCTGTGGTTGACAACAACACAAGTAGATTAGTTTTCAGCTTAGTTAGTTAAGTCTGTGTATTGTAGACATTTTTTTTTTGTCCCCCCCCCTTTTTTTTAGCGTAAGACAAACGCACATTAGATTTAGTGAGTTTAACTTAATGCACCTGAAGTATAGCAGCATATCAGTTTAGTGTAGTTCAGTTAGTTTATCCTTATTTGTAGTAAGTATACTAAAGGGATAGTTCACCCAAAAATGAAATTCTGTCATAATTACTCACCCTCAAGTCGTTCCAAACCCAAGTTTCTTTCTTATGTTGAACACAAAAGAAGATATTTTGAAGAATGTTGGTAATCAAACAATTGGTGGTTGTCATTGACTTCCATAGTATTTTTTTTCCTACTATGGAAGTCAATGGCAACCACCAACTGTTTGAGACATGAGGGTGAGTAAATGATGACAGAATTTTCGTTTTTGGGTGAACTATCCCTTTAACAATAAGTTTAAGTATATTTTAATTATACTGGTAGTACATATACTTATATCGGTGTACTAGTAGAATACTTAGTAAGTGTACTTTTTAATACTACTTGGGACTAAATTGGCCCAATTTTAGTATATAAACGTGTAGTTATAAGCATAGTAGTAAACTTTGTAAAAAGTTTTTATGTACTTCAAAAGTAATTTTAATTTTTTTAAAGCATCCTAATAGCACACTTAAATAACCTTCTTGTTTGAAAGGGTAGTTTGGTTTAGTTTAATGTCTTCCACGATAAAACAACATGTTTAGTTTATTTTACTCTAGTTTAATGTAGTAAATAATGTCAAGTTTAGTGTAGTAAATAATGGCACAACAAGCTTTAGTTTAGATTAATGCCATTTGCAGTAACGCAGAACTATCAGTTTAGTTTAGCTACACTCTCTCTGCAATGAAACGCTTTCAAGCAGCTTAGTTTATTTCGGTTTAATGCGTTCTGTAGTGAAGCAGCACAATTATTTTAGTTGATTTTCTCTGTCTACAGCACAACAGGACAATCGGTTTCCTTTCTCTCGCTCTGTTTGTCTCTCTCTCTCTCTTTAGTTGAGCATTGTTTAGTCGTCTGACGGAGGGCGTGTTCTGTGGAATTCCCTCTGACAGTATCTATATGAAGTATTACATCACCTCTCTCAAATTTTTTTGTGTGTAGGCGTGTAGTTCCTGTTTCGAGAGCCTATGCTTGATGCTGAGACAGAGAGGAGGATATGAAGCCAGTCTGCTCTCTGTAAGTGTTTCTGCCGTTCACACATCTACCAGCATGAGTTTACAACTGCGCTGCTTATACACTCACAGGTACAGATACAGCTCGCTCTCTCTCTCTCTCTCTGCATGTGTGTGTGTGTGAGGATATCTAGTGTTGTCATTAGTTTTAAAGGCTCATAGATGATCGTCTTTAAATCTAATGATGTGCACAGATTTCTGAGGGTTGGTTTAAGGGTTTAGGAGATAAACATAATTAATCTAATAGAAAAACAATGGAAGATGTCTTCACTAATATGGTTTGTAAGAACTCTTTATTTTTATTTGTGTACAAAAGAGAGATTGTGTTAGTTGTTTATGGATTGCTTATTTCTTAAATTAAGAGGGAAGTATCAAGTGTCGCTGCTTGTGTGTCTGATGTGTTTGCATTTGTATATTTAGATCAGTCCAAGAACACCAGGAAATCATTTTTCTTCAGGCGTTTTTTCCCTGCTTGCATTGCATTGTGCTGCAGTTTTTTGTTTTAGAGGGATTTTGTTCCTGGTCATTGCATGTTAAAAATGCACTCAGGTGCTTTCAAGGTCATGAACAGTCTAAATGATAAAATATTTCCACCAAACTAATGCCAGATATTCAGATCTCCTGTTTCAGTTCAACATTTAGCTGTACTGACGTTGATTCATACCTCATTTGATTTAATAATGCTGCATCCGCAAAGTCAGTTAATCCATCTCTGCTGCATGAGATATGATATCCTCTTTCAATTACAGTATTCTCACAGTATTAGTTTAGACTACAAAGTAGGCTTACTTATGAGGAAGTGAGATGCTGTACCATTTGCTTAGTTATAATAAATCTGACCGCATGCAGCAAGAGTTGCACACATGCACACTTAAAAATAAAGCTTCCAAAATGTTTTTTTTTTTTTTTTGCAGAACCATTTTAGGTTCCAAAAAGAACATTTCTGTGAGCAGTTCTTTTTTCTTGGTGTGAAGAACATTCCAAAAAAACTATATAAGAAAGATTCCATGAATGTTAAAGGTTCTTCGTGGAACCATCGTTCCAATAAAGAACGCTATTTTAAGAGTGGAGATCAGTAATCAACAGCAAGTACAAGTCTGTTGTTTAGTGATTAAGGCCCGATGCTGCAGTTATTTTGTTTAAGCATTATGAAGTGAGTCATGGGAATTTTTTTTGAGGAATATGCAAATTCACATGATTGTGAGTGTTCATGTTTGTGTCTCTAATCGTTGTTCTTGCTTGTGTGTGTTTTTAGCTTGGCCTTGGTCGTGACCTTGCTGCTGCTAACAGCTACATCTGGTAAGAATGACATTTTGCAGAATTTCACATTTTCACCTGTCAGTGTTTAATGGGAATTTGTCTGAAAAACCAAACAACCAGCCACCTTTGTAAACAGCTACTGGTGATTTGAACAGGACTAGCGATCAAAATAATGTGCTATATGTAGAGATTGAAAGAGAAACGTTACAGGAGGATGGATAAGTTTGGATGTAGGGATGAATTACTAGAAGCTGCAGGAGTTGGGGAATGAACCTCCACACCAGAAAGTTAAAAGAACAAGGAAGCAAATCTCGGACAGTAAGAAAAGGACTTATAAAGCACTAAAATAAGTCATAGAGTATCACCCTGATTGAAACAAACACACTCACACAAACACACACGTTTAGCTACAGGGTAACATGCCAGAGACTTTGATTATATGTGAATAAACTTAAAAAGTACCTACAATCTTTACTAAAGATGGCAGTGTCAGGACATATGTAATAGTAGAACACATTGTCACTGCTATCAAAGTTTTCCCTGTTTAAAAGGGAATCCCCTTTAAAGCAAAAATAAAATGTGAAAAATAATATATATACAAACAAAAAGTAATGTTTGTGTGTATGTGTGTGTGTGTATGTGTATTACACACAATAAGTAGTGTATGTTTTACTTGTGTATATATACTTGTGTGTATACATGCATGCACACACATTCTCACACAAACTTAATAATAGTAATAGTAACTTAATAATAGTAGTGCACACACACACACACACATAAAAAAGATGCCATTAAACAAATATTAATGATATACTATCTTTATGTTGTTTCTACATTAATTTCAAGATTGAATGTGAAATGATTGCAATATAAAAGTATATTTAAAACTGTAATGTTAGGTGCGATTAATTATGATTAATTTCAGAAAAATGTGATTAAATAGTTACTTATTTAACCAATTAACAGCACTATATGTAATATAAATCTAACTATTATATATTGTATATGTGTATATACAATAAACGGTGAATATACCATATATTATTGTGTGTAACATAATGCATATATACTATTATTAAGTTACTATTACTATTATTAAGTTTTTGTATTTATATATGCTATATATTAGGGATGGGAAGATTCCTCGATTCGCTCGGTGCATCAGCATAAAAAGTTAACGATGCGATGCATCGGTTTTAAAAGTGTGCATCGGCTACAAGTTGTCATTTATATCGCGATGCATCGTTTCTAACATATTTGCATCGGTAAAAAACGATTTATATATAATTACTAGTGGATGCGCTATACTTTTATTATTTAAAAAGTGACCAATAATCTGTGACCAATATTTATATGTAGATTGATTTCTCCTCTCTAAACTGTCTCTCAAGTGCGCTCTCTCATCACCGCTGCTGCTGCGTGAATATGACGCATCACAACAACACGGAGACCCGAGGAAAAACTGGGATTAAAGTCCAAGACCTGACTTGAAATAACCTAACAAATTAATTGGGGCTAATAGCGGTTCCATTAACGACAAATTAAATTCACAAAATCTCACTTATTTGTGCATGCTTATTCTTAAGGGGTAATATGAGCTGCTAAAAAAACATTATTTTGTGATTGGTGTTAAGGACATGTGTTTATGCGGTTTAAGGTTTAAAAAACATTATTTTCCACATACTGTTCATGATTGTTTCTCCTCTATGCCCCGCTTTCTGAAATGCGTCGATTTTTACAAGCTCATCGTTCTGAAAAGCGAGGTACACGCTGATTGGCCAGCTATCCAGTGAGATGTGATTGGCTGAATACCTCAAGCGTATGATGGAAATGGTACGTCCCTCACCATATTGTGATGCTTGCGGCAACCACATGTGACGATCCTGGGATGGACTCCGCTTCGTCCACGGTTAAAGCTGATCCGGCGATCGACAGCGCCAAGTTGAAGTATTTCCTCAGCGACCAGCACGGCTCAGCTCCAGGCATGACGAAGCAGATATCAAAGTAGTTTCGCTTTCACAACGAAACACACAGCGATTCCACAACATGGCAGTGGCGGCAACAACAATACTACAGCGAGAATAAAAGTTACGTTTTCTTTCTTTGCGTGAACATTTGGGCGGGGCGTTATGCAAATCTTCCACATAGTGACGTAGACATGTGGGGGCTTGTTTGAACGAGGGTGTTAGGTAGGTGTGGTTGACTCTTAACTTTTAAAAAAATATCTCTTTGGATTTGAGACTTTAAACTTTGCAACCTTAACAGATCATGGTTATGGAACGATATTCCGGACAATTTTCAAATAGAATAGCAAATGTATTTTCAATTGCGTTTTCAATATGTAGACGCATAAATTGTGACATAATCCAAACACAATTGCAAATCTTGCATTACCGTTTACACTTTCGCATTCGTGAACGTACAGTGACCGCCAAATTTCAAATGAAAAAGCAAAGTCCATTTGCAGCTGTATTTCCCATGTCTTAGGAGTTACGAGCCTGTCATATTTAAATAGCAATATTAATTACCACGTCTGCTTTTTCACTCTCGCTGCGTCGCGCATGTAACCTGCCAAAACTCAAATACAATCGCAATTCCTTTTGCATTTGAATTCCGACGTCTACATGGAAAGCTGTCAATCAATGTGAGGGGGCGGGGCTATACTAGGGGGCGTGTTTGTGTTGGGAGGTGACGTCACTCACAGACGACCGCGCCGAATGCTCTGATCAATGGAGGCAATCAGTAAAGGCTACGCTAAAGGCAGCTACCAATCAGTTTCACAACTGTGTGAACGAACAGACAGTGCAACCTTCTTGGCACAATACATAATTATGTCCTTTTTACCCCAAATGTAGCGATTATCCCCTGCTAACAGCGGGAGCCACAACGGTACGCACATTAGGTCAATATTCACTATTAACCAAACGCTTTTCACCTGTCTCAGCATCTCTCCGTTTACTCTCACTTACACTTTTAATCCGTAATAGAGAGTGGGTAACACCTGCCTCAAAAAGGGGGGGGGGGGGGGGGGGGAACAAACCCTTTTAGCGTTTTGCACTCCACTGAGCACTAAGCAACAAACAGAGCAAATCTACACGTATTTACCTATTTGCAACCTATATCTTATTCCTATCTAATAGCCTATGTGCACCTGCCTCAAGATCTCTCAGTCTGTTTACGATCCGATAGATGCATGTGACAAAACAGAAAATGCTGCTACTCTTACTCTGCCTGCCCCAGATGACACTCCACCAGTCAGATCTAGCTGCAGCTGTCACAGAACACACCACAGCCAAGGCAAGATAACATAAAAAATCACGTGCATCAATCGCGGTGTCCAGTGGCTGTAAATAGCGAGAGATCTTGAGGCAGGCGCAACGCTTTGGTGCCACGTATTGGACGCAAACTCCATAACGGATTAAAACTTGAATAAAATATAAAGTAAGGTGGAAAATAAAAGTATAGATTAGTTTGTTTGCTTAAGTGCATCAAAGTGCAGTGCAAACGCTAAAAGGTCTTGAAGCAGGTGACACGCTCTCTATTATGGATTAAAAGTATAAGTGAGTGTAAACAGTGAGAGATGCAGAGACAGCTGAAAAGCGTTTGGTTTATAGTGAATATTGACCTAATGTGCGTACCGTTGTGCTCCCGCTGTTAGCAGGGGATAATCCCTACATTTGGGGTAAAAAAGACAATTATGTATTGTGCCAAGAAGGTTGCACTGTCTGTTCGTTCACACAGGTGTGAAACTGATTGGTAGCTGCCTTTAGCGGAGCCTTTACCGATTACCTCCATTGATCAGAGCACTCGGCACGGTCGTCTGTGAGTGACGTCACAATACACAATACAAACACGCCCCCTAGTATAGCCCCACCCCCTCACATTGATTGACAGCTTTCAGAGTAGACGTCGGAAATTCAAATGCAAAAGAAATTGCGATTCCATTTGAGTTTTGGCAAGTTACATGCACGACGCAGAGAGAGTGAAAAAGCAGACGTGGTAATTAATATTGCTATTTAAATACGACAGGCTCGTAACTCCTAAGACATGGGAAATACAGTTGCTTTTTCATTTGAAATTTGGCAGTCACTGTGCGTTCGCGAAAGCGAAAATGCAAACGCTAATGCAGGATTTGAAATTGCATTTGGATTATGTCACAATTTATGCGTCAACATATTGAAAACGCAATTGAAAATACAATTTTCTATTCTATTTGAAAGTCCGGAATATCGTTCCATAATTCGTGATGCACCAAGAGCTTGTAACACTCCAAGAGAAAGGAAAAATTGACATGCATCATATGACCCCTTTAAGCAGCTCCGTATGCTTGCTCATGGATCAAATCGACTCCACCATGGACAAACAGGGAATATATCGGTGCTGTGTGAATGCAGTTTGCACACATTGGGCCTCATTTATGAAACGAACGTACGACAGAAAATTGGACGTACGGTCGTTTCAACGCAAAACGTAGAATTTATCAATATGGACGTGAGCGGTAGCTACGATCAAATCTCACGTCTGGTCTAAGCTCATGTACACAAGTTTTTGAGTTACCTGAACTTGCACACAGCATAGTAAATACAGTGGAGAATTGTAGATTGACAGCATTTTGTTAATTTTATATTCCTGACCATCAAACGAAGCTCATTAGTCAATCATTAACCAGTAAGATTAGAATGTCTTTTTTTGTTGTTGTTGTACAGGGCTTTAGCTTTATATGCGCGAATAGCAGCATAAACAAGACCATGAGGATTCAATCGTAGCATCATGCACCTGCAGCGCTTCTGTGAACGGAGAAAAACAGAAATTAAAGTTTCTAAAAGGAGAAATCAAATCAATAGGATACCACACAAAATATATAAAGGCTATAATATAATAAAAGATTACAAAAAGGGTTGGGAGAAAGAACAATGTGCAACAAGGATAGGTGTGCTCGTTTGTGACCTTATGCATTTAATGTCTTTTCTTATATCTTATTGATTGATCAATCTGATCGCACAGGCGCACAGGCACACACAGAAAACATTGTTCTAGCGTGCCGACATTTTCAGCATTCAGATCAAAATAAATGCAGTCAACCAAACATAAGTTACACTGTTTATTCGAAAAGGTCCGCTGTAAAATCAGCGTGCAGAGCCCAAACAAATATTTTTGTGCATGTGAAGGATTTTACACAGATATTAGAACATGACTGAAGTATAAAGCCATGTTTAGGCTGCATAATGAATAATAGTTATGCAAACAAATGTTACAAATATGACAAAAATTGAAACATTTGGATTCTTGTGTTATGAGACAGACTCGTGAGCCCAATGCCGTTTCAGTTTTGCTTGGGGGGGGGGGGGGACATGTGTATGCGTTATACTGAATGCCCATATAGCCTAATTGTGTTTTATTTACAGTTAAAAATATAATTTATAATATTATTTTTATCTTATTCTGTTCTGAATACCGGTAAAATTTAAAAATATTTGTTGTAGAGTGAGGGGAAATAAATAGGCTGTTTATATTTACCAGTATTATACATATAAATTACATAAATTAATGTAGCATAATTGTTTGCAATTACAAGGTTAACGGGTGTTTTGGAGTAAGATCAATTTCTCTTTAACGAGATTACTTCCTCTTTTTGGCCGGGTTTCGTTTCTGCGTGTCGTAAACTCTAGGGCGAGGCTTCTAAACTGGGTGTTTTTAGGGGCGTGATATTCAAATGAGGATTGTTTTCTGGCGCCACATTTATCAGCGTGCGATCATTCGTACGATGAGATCGGCAGCATACGAATGTTTCATAAATCACACATGAACTCTGTCATAAGTTGATTTGTGCGCACAGATCTGCGATCGTTTCTACGTTAGATTGATAAATGAGGCCCACTGTGTTTTCTCTGCATTGCAAAGATATGTCAACCGTATATTTTTCATCTGTAAATGATAGCAAGTATGCAACATATCCATTCACTGCAGGGTGGCGAGGGCATGTGAGAGCAACGAGTGAGCAATTGAATAGGAGCACAATATTCAAGTAAAATATACATTGTGCTAAAAAAAATTGTTTTGGACATTAAAGGTTCTTTTGTAGATTTTAAAAATCCTAAATATAAAGTGTTATTTTATGATAGCAGTAACTTAAGTGAGACTATCGGTAATAAGTAAATCAAAGTAAGCTAGTAGCTTACAGTAATAAATGACCAAGCGCAAAATGAGTGCATGTGGGTTTCTCTATAGCAGGAAAATGTCGTCATTGTCTTTTAATTATTTATTTCATTTTAATTCAGTGATTTTAAATTCAATTTTTGTATTTTAATGCTTTGAAGAGCAATTTAGATGTGTAATGTTCTAATGTTCAGCTCTCTGTTCTGCTAATAGTATGTAATAATAATAATAGTTAATAGTTATTAACCGGAGACAGGGGTAATATTCATTATGTGCCTATTGATCAGTAGAGGAGCTAGCTTAGCCTGCTTTAGACAAGGTTACACTCTTAAGGAAAATGTTCTAAACAGTACCAGAAAAGGGTCTCGGCGGTAACAATAGAGAACCCTTTTTAGTGTAAATAACTTTTTATAGGTTCCATATAGGACCTTATTGGTGTTATAAATAACATTTTAATGATAGTTTTTCATGAATATTAGTATGTTAATATCATTCATATTATTATTTGTATATATTATTTATTAATATTGTTTTTTTACCCCTCTATCTGCCTGGTCTTATCTTGAAGTGTCTATTAGGGTTTTACATAAAATCAACAACAACAACGTGTCAGTTAGGTATTTTTTTTTAATGACGTGAAATTGTAGTATGAAATTAAGTAGTACGTGAGCACTTCACAATGTTAAAAGGAAAAAGTAATATAAAGTCATGGGATAGCTGAGTATGTTTATGCATAAACCCTAGTAATAAAAATAAAAACAAAATGGACCAAAAATTAAATATCTTTGTTACATACTTAGTGAAGAAGAGGAGAGTATCCTTAACTGAACAGAGCTGGTCACACTTACATGTTCTCTTAAACTAAAAAGAGAAAAGACATGGAAAAACCAATTAGCATTTGAAAGTTATAACTGATAGACATTTTAAGAAAGAAATGATTTACCTGTTGAGAGTGTGCTGACAGTCTGTGTAGTTGGCTGAGCTCCAGAAAATCAGTAATGAGGCATCTTCAAGTGTAGCCTTGGTTAGGGTTTTACATTAAAACAACAATTAAAACCACAACAACCACAACAGCAGCATGTTGTGTGAATTAAGTATGTTTTTATTGACATGCAAAATCGTCAGTGCTCTTAACAACAGTTATTAGCTGAATACATTAATGAATGACAATCGACATTGAACATGAATAAATACATAAAGAAGTAAAACACAAAATAAGAACAAAAAATAGATGTGATGAAGACCAAGTTTCAGTGAAACAATCACAATCAAATCAATATGATGCCTTTAAGTCCATCATTATGGTGTGATCAAGTGGCGATTTTGCTCTGCAGATGATGAGGTTGTAGGATGTGATACATTTGAAATACACAATAGAGTTTAGCGTTACAGTGTGTTTATGTAAAAACATTTATGTTTATGAAGGCCAACAGCAAAAATGGACAGTATGTGAGCCTTTCACAATCTTGTGGGATAGTTTTAATATTTTTTGTGACTGGGTATGTTTATACATAAACCCAAGTAATAATTAAACAATTCCACAGATTAGCAGAGTGCAACATTTATTTATGTGACCAAAAAAAAAAAGGGATAAGAACATGTTTGTTTGGAAACCGGTTACATTTGTATCATTTAACTGTTGCGAGTGTGTTGACAGTCTGAAAGTCAGTAATGAGATGCTTTGACAGTTTTAGATCTGAAAAACAAAAGGAACAAAGAACCCTACACTCTAACACAAAGAACCATTTCAGCATAAAAGGGTTCTTCAGAATGCTATGGTTCTAAATAAAACCATTACTGCTTGTAAAGAACCATCTTTTTTTAGAGTAGTTTCCCAGCATAAGTTGCCACAGTGACTAAGCTTGATCTAGGCCTATGTTAAATTTGCTTAATGGAACCAAATCATTTGACAATGAGTCAGACTAACTGAAATAAGCCTGGCTTATTTGGTTAACTTGTTCTATGAAACAGGCCTCGAGGCATGAAAAGTTATCATATTTTCTCCATTGCATCGAATCGCATTGTGTTGAATCGAATCGAAATCGGATCGCACTGCATCGTAATAGGGGTGAAGCGTATCGCATCGTATCGGTAGCTGCTTCATATGTATCTTTAATGTATCGTATCGTTGGCTATGCATCGAGATGCGTATCGTATCGACCTGAGACATGAGATGCACATCCCTACTATATATATTAACATTTGCAGACATTTTTCAGCAACGATTGAATTACAGGTCTTATAGAGTTTGACTGTTTTGCTTGGAAATTATAAATTGTGTAATTATCCACGCAGTAGCATAATGCCAATCACAGTGCAACCAGCAAAAAATATATAATGCTAATTTGTTTTTGTATACAATTTCTACAGTCACGTTACTATTTACACTTTAGTATACCTGCCATAATTAGCTATAATAATCAGTGTCGACTGAAGTGCTTCAGTTTTTTCTGTTGTTGTGTGTTTGTGTAGGTGACAGCGATGCAGTGAAGAACATCACAGCTGTTTTGGGTCACAGCGTTACATTCAGATGTCCTTCGAAACACAGCACTCCTGTAGAACGCTTGTACATACAGAGAGTTAAAAATGATAAAGTAGAAGAATTCATCAACGGGTTTTCTAGAGGCATTGAGATGAATGTGTTTTCTGAGTACTGGGACAGAACCAAAGTGGATGAAACGGAGCTCAGCATGGAGATGAGAAACATCTCCGTCTCTGATGAAGGACTGTATAAATGCGTTGTTTTCATCAACAACAAACCTGAAATCTCACAGATTCTCCTCAAAGTCACAGGTATGACACAAGATACAGACGACAGGGTTGAGTTAAATGCAGAATTGAAGAATCGGCTCATATTCAGTTAATGAGAGTGAATGTGAATCAAATCAACCAGACAGGAAGTTGAATTAGAATTTGAATCAGAATGACAGAAAGAGGAATTTACTGAAGTTCAATTCAAAGAAATTCAAAACAAAATAACAGTCATTTCAAAAAGACAATACAAAAATAATTACATTATTCAATTTGGTTAACTATGCCTATTTATTACCTGATATGTAGAATATATTTTATCTCAAATAATCAGATATTCCTTTAAACTAAGTTCAGTGCTGTCAAAACAATTACAGCAGTCAGTAAAACATTATTTGGAATTCATCTTTTGTCTTTTTTTTTTTTGACCACACAAATTTATCCAGCTATGTTTCCAGATCATTTTATAAAAAATTATATTAACATAAAAGTTGACTTCATATTGAAGAAATTAGAGCATTTTTGCAAAGTAGTACATTTATTTCTGTAAATTCCTCAAAATGTTATGCATGAGAATATGTTTATATTTAATTCATACTGAAATATGAAGTGCATTGTTAAAACGACGCTTTTAAAATGTTCTTTTACGTCCTGAATTTTGATGTACCCAATTACACTCTTAAAAATAAAGGTGCACTCTAAAAAATGCTGGGTTAAATACAACCTTTTAACCTAAACAAACATTTAACCAAACCGCTGGGTCAAAACTGCCCAATTGCTGGGTTTGTCCTTATTTAACCCAGCATTTTTTAGAGTGTGCTTCACGATGCCATTGAAGAACCTTTTTGCCCAAATGGTTCCATAAAGAACCTTTAACATCTGAAGAACCTTTCTGTTTCACAAAGGGTTCTTTGTGGTGAAAGAAGGTTCTTCAGATTATAAAAAGGTAATAAAGAGATGGTTCTTTAAAGAACCTTTGACTGAATGCTTCTTTGTGGAACCAAAAATGGTTCTTCTATAGCATCGCTTGAAGACATTTTTGAAGCACCTTTCTTTTTAAGAGTGTAGGTACTTAAATTCAAATGCAATTTAGTTTTTGAGCCATTCTTATTTCAATTCTGAATGATGCATAACCTTGATAAACTCCTACAGAAGCCATTCTGCGAAATATCATTTGAATATGCGTATGCAGGCTATTTGTGTGTGTGTGTGTTGGTTTATTTGCGTATGTAAGTCTGTCTGTGGGGGCACGCATGCTTGTACGCATTGGAAACTCACTGCTGACTAAGGATTCTGGGATACTTGTCTTGACGTGGGTTTTGGGGAAGTGAAACACTGAAGGGGGGAACCTCTGCGGATCTCTAAAATGCCACTTATTCCACTGCTCTCTACTTTTTACAGCTGAGTACAGCGTTCCCACAATCACGAAAGACTGCAGTAAACTCGGTGATGGCGGCGCAGGAAAGAGCTGTCAGTTAAGCTGCTCGGCGGTGGGCGGATACCCGCAGAGCACCGTCAGATGGGTGGGGCTTAATCCAAATCTGACTAGCGTCATTTACAACATGAGTTCAGAAGATAACGAGTCCAAAACTTGGACCATCAACCAAACCATCATGTACAACTGCGTCCAGCCTACTAATACCAGCTGTGCCATAGGGGGCACTCTTTCCCACACCATCTCCATATGTAAGTGTGTTGTTGGATTTTGCTCCATATCAAAAATTGTTAAATGTCAATATTGCATAAAACTACGATTTATAGTGGCCACATCTCCAAAAAGCATAACAAGTAGTCTGTACACTATATTCCAAGTCTTTTGAGGTTTTGCAGTTGAACAGAGTGAATTTGAAGTCGTTGTTCACTTGTAATCCTTCCCTTTGCTGCTCTAAAATTTACCTCATGAATATTAATGAGGTTATACATAAATAATGTGTGGGTGAATAAATAATCTCAGAATAGTGGACATTTTTGGGCAAACTATTCCGGTGTTATCTTTATGCGAGGGACCCTGTCCTAAAATGTAAAAGGCTGTACATTTTCATGTATAAAAGACACAATTATATAGAATTTAATTATTATCATTTATAGTATACCAATTTAAATAAATATATTTTTTTCCACTACTCACTATAGTACTGTACTTTTAGATGTATTCTCTATATAATTTTTATGGTTGACTTTTTTTATTTTAAAACCAGGTTTTGTTAGTTATGTATTTGCATCTAATTTGCATTTTATTTTAAACTAATTTAATCAAATTTATTTCTAATTTTTTTAATCTAATTGTTAATTACATTCTTTTCATTATTTATTTTAATCGATTTGAATTTTTCCACTGTTTTTTTTTTTACCTTTTCAACAATTTTGGAAACCCAGTAAAACAAGTGCGTCAAAAATATTTCTTTAAAAAGGAAAAGGTAAATACAAATGATGTTTTGTCGTCTTTTTGCAGGTGAAACAGAATCTTTCCCACTTCAGGTGATCACAGCTATCGTCGTCGTGCTTGTGTTTGTCCTGTTACTTATTTTTGTCGTGGTGATGAAGTGCTGCTGTAGAAGACCACAAACCTCAGGTACACAAGAACACACACACTAAATTATCAGTAGACACCAAACTACATGAGTTATTATTATTAACCCTTCAAATCTTCATCAAACATCTGAACATATTTTGCATTTCTCTCTTCCACAGAGGATCGAGCTGAGGGAGTTGACGTTCCTTTAGCGTAGGTATCTTCTCAAAACGTTCTCATATCACCAAAGCAGTAGTTCACCCAAAAATCATTTTACATTTACTCTCATCTTCTTTCAAATCTGTATGAGAAATCTGGCAAATATATGCTATATTGCTGCAATTACAATGAACATGTTCTGAAACTCACAAAAGCACCATAGAAATCGTCCATACCAGGATAGTTATAGTTAAATAAAAATTAAAACCATAAAAAAAAAAAAAAAAATGAAAAATTTAACATTTTTTCAGCTAGTTGCCAAGGCAATATTTCTCATTTTCATTTTGTTTAACTTGATGTAATAACTAAAACTGAAAAAAAAAAAATTTAATTAAGAAAATAATTAAAATGACAGTAAAATTACTAAAAATGAAATCAAAATTTATAATGAGAACAGAAAATATAAAAATAAATTCAAAATATTAATAAAAACTATAATAGGATTTCAACTAGTCCACACAGCTTATGCACTATATTCCACATCTTCTGAAGTCATTTGATAACTTTGTGTGAGACGCAGACGGAAATTAAACTCACTGAAAATATTGACATTGTTTTTGCATGGACAATAGCCACTAGGCTATTCGAATTTGCAATTAAAAGATTTTTAAAAAATAATTTTTGGTTGATTTTTGGGTGTACTGTTCCTTCCATACACAAGTGATTTCATGTAACGTTGACACCAAGAATAACCAATGGAATTCCTGTATTTCTAACCAGCGACTGCCATTCACAGCTTCAGCGCGTCGGAGACGTGACGACGAAACGCTGAGGAGATGCGACGAGATTTTCCCCGTTCTGTCAAGCGGAAGTGCTTCAGCACCCAGAGCTCTGACTGCAGACGGACAAATCGGGCAGATTGTGTCTTTAAAGTGGCTTCACTTCTGTATAGAAGCAGGCCCTGACAGATGCTTTCACGGAGCAACGCTGGACTGTCCTGGCACATTTGAACAAGCTTTTGAGAACGCTACCTTCCTTTCCCTAGTCATTCATTTGGAAGAGCGCATCTTTTCTTCGCCATCCTGAAGATGCAGTGGGCAAATGCACAGAGACATTTCAAGTTTATGTTGCCGGAAGAGGGATTTGTAATGGTGCTTATAAAAAGATTCAAAGCTTTATGGCTAGATTTGCTCTATATACTTCACAATCCCGTATAGTGTTTCAAATTGTGCCACTTTATTCCAAGGAGTGGGACTTTTAAAGTTCAGAACTTTTTTAAAGACTGAACTGAAGCAAATATTCAGATTTGGGCCAGTTGTATGGTTGATAAAATAACCAAGACAGTCTTGATGACTGTTGTCTATGTTCATTTAAGAATATGATGTTGAAATGGTCTTACGCTGGCACATTTCATTTGCTTCTAGAAGCTGATTTATTTGAAGCTTTATTTTTTTAAAGCCAGTTCTCAGACGAGCTAAAGAAACATAATACCTAAAAATCAAATACTGTTTCATGATTTTGCTGGTCATTCCCCAAAATGCAATGTTTACCGTCGCATTATTGTACGCCTATATGTCCACATCTGTTTGTTCATGTGTACAGACTAGTACTGACTCTTTTACTTTTCTACAGCACCGCACTGACATTTACTGACATGCTGAATATTATTATTTTTTTTTACTGTAAAATAGTTCTCAAGGTGACAGTAACAAGATATTTAATTTTCAATTAAAATGAATCTGTTTCCGTGTGGAAATGTCTTATGCACTTTGCTTTCTGACTGCTTGAGAGGGCTGTAATTTATGATTAAATTATTCTGTGTATTTCTCAAAAAAAGAAGATGAAATAAAAAAAAAACCTAAATAAAAAATCTGTTTGACAATGTTCCCAGACTCTGATTTCCTAACTCAAATTAAAGATTTTTATAAGTTAGCTTTTCAAAAACCTTTTTTTGATGATGTTTAGTTTATTTCAATACTTATTTTTATATTTGGTTAGTTGACATTCAAAAGACAATTGTATACAGCCCAAAGGTTTTTACGCGCAAGTTAGCATATCGCTAATATCTTTTATAATGTTTCTTGTGCGCATGCGTCGAGCGCCTGTTTTCCCGCGCTTTAAATGAAATATGACAATGTAGGCCTGCGCGTAAAAAACTAATGATCAGTTGAGTTTAATAACTGAATGTGAATAGTTCACGTTTAAGTGTGTGTAGTTAGTTTTAACCAGCAGGGGAAGTTCACGTTTACTTAACAGAAAAGTCCATCAGTATCTCGTAGGCCTCGCTAAGTTTTATCGCAGTTTGCGTTAGCTGAGTTGAGTTCCTGAGTTCCACAACATTTCCAAGGGCTTTCTGTAAGTACTTTTACAAGACATTGTATTTTGAACGATGTGAGTAATTAGCTAGTTTGCTAACTCCACAGTTACATGTGTTTTTAGGGGCCGTTTACGAAATGCTTTTGGTTAAGTCCTGATTTTAGGAGTTAATATTAACTAAGCTATATTTGTTCCTATTAAGGTCAGTCAGGTCGTAGTAGTTCAATGTAGCAGAGTTTATAACCTTGATTGGTTGGTTGTTAGGCTAAATGGTTATATATGGATTCAACATCATTACATATTTTATGATGCAAGTAATATGTTAACTTTCTATTTTTATAAGTTTTACTACAAAGTGCCAACAATCAAACTTGACAGAGGGCTGTGGGCTGAACTACCAAATCCAACTATATTATAATTTAATCAAATTAAATGTTAAAACAAAATGATAAATTAGAAATGAAGATATGCTTCAATGGCGTGTTTCCCCCCTCTATTTCCCCCCTACAAAAAAGTGGAAATGGTGGGCCAAATTAAAGGTCATCACGGGCAAGTTTTGGAAACTTTGCTCTGTTTGACACAATAAAGTCCCACTTTTGTTTCACATTATGACAGTAAACAGGTTGCAAATGCCACTTCATGTTGACTTTATTTCAAAAGTAGCATTTACTGTTATTGAAGCATATTTCCTGGAAGTTATGCATCCGACCATCAGACAACCGGGCAGTATTTCAGATACATGTATTAAAATACGTATTTGAAATACAAAATACTATTTTGTATTTTGTATTTGAAAGCCTTCGGCAAAAATCAAATGTAATTTGTATTTAAATACATTTAAGATTAGTATTTTTGTATTTTCAAAATACATAAAATACTTCGTGCCAGTCAACCTCTTTATCAGGGTGCTGATTTAGTTCAGACACACCCCCTCCTCCAACCCCAACATTCATCAGGTGAGCTGCAGCTGTACAACTCCATTCAGCATTGGGTGAGTGAGTGACTTTTCTGGAATAAGATAAGGTGAGGATGTCATGGTCAATTGTACATGTTGATTAAAGTTAAAATAGTGCATCATTCAGATTTGCCGTCAGTTAACATGAAAGAATAAAAGAGCACTGTCAAGGGACAAGGTTTTAATAGTTAATCGGTTGTTGTTTTTTATCAACTAGCTTGTCAAATGTGTTTAAAGCATTACTGCATGTTAGGGCTGGGTGATATGACGATACATATCATGGCGATGATATAAAGTGTGAATCGATGGACATTTTTCTAAATCGTTTACATAGATAGGCCTGTCGGGGTAAGCAAATATATCCGTGCAGCTTTTAGTGGGCAGGGATAATTGGAACGTTGGAGTGGAAAAGGAAGCATGGATGAATGAGTAATAGAATGTGATGTGCTTGGTAATAAGTGTATATGTGTATGTCCTTTATATTTCTATGGCTCTCAATAGATTCAGTGGTTGGAGTTGGGTTAATACTCCTTGACAATTTCTGTTGCTACTTTCTGATTACGTTTCTGGCTACATTTAAAATCAAAACATATTGATGATTTAATAATTGTTGTAATGCTAAAATGTTTGTTTTCAACTTCCAAATAAGTGTCCAATGATTGAGAAATAAATATTTGATTGCTGAAAATTGTACCTTGAAGTAGCTGTTTAGTAGGATCATGATTTTACATACCATTGCATGAATGACTGCCGGACACATAATATATTATTATATTTATGACTAACAATCAAATGATTAAGTAGTTAGAAACTAGTTGCTATGAATTCAGGTGCCATCAGTTGTCTTCTTACGAATGACTTGTTCGTCATTGAGTCAGTGCTGCTGATGCAAAGTAGGCCCTTTGTTACCAAACACCAAGTAACTAAATTAGGATACAATTATGAGTCATTCGCAAACTGTTAAACATTAAACTGTTGGTTACTTTAAAACTAACCTTCATCTGGGAGATCGCAGGGATATGTGAATATCGGTTGCATATGTCAGGTTTATTGCATGGCTCTGGCAGAGAAAAGCTGTTGCTATCAAACATTGTTCACAAACATCAGTGTATTGGTGAAGAGATAGATCAAATAAGCCGATTGATGGAAGGTTTGTGAAGACATTTCATGCTCCCTTCTAAAAGTATTTTTTAGTATTTTTAAAATACAAAAATACAGTAGTGTATTTTGATACTTGGTGTGGCTGCTGTATTTTGTCGTTTATTTTGATACACTTAAAATTAAGGTATTTGGTATTTTCTTTTCAAATACATTTTGATGTATCTTTGCCCAACCCTGAACACAATCATATCTAAGTGTCTCAAAGTTGTACCTTTTTGCTGTTTATTATATAAAGAGATACATTTGAAAACAAAATCTGATGATTTTTAATGGGATGCAACACAAATCTAAAAATAATTTTGATTGCATGTCACTGCAAAAGTCTGTTCTCCTCTGCTGGGTTCATCTGTAGTGCTTCAATCGACCTGTAGGGAGCAGCATCATATTAGAAACTGGCTGATGTGACTAAACATTTAGTAAAACATTGCCATCCACAATCATTAGATAAAAACAGGTAGGCTATTTATTCTAAACTGATCATTTACCCGACTATGCAACTGTTTTTGGCTGTGAAATGTGGTCATTTTAAATTCCCATATTGATAATGCATATGTATGTTTGGTTTGCTCGGCATATTAAAGCATTTCAAGACTAATCACCCATGAAAGAGCTATAACCATCTGATATTGTCTTACAAGAACCCCTGAGCCGGGTGTGGTGACCCCGAGGGGGAAAGTTGGATTGGAGGATAAATCTTTGTCCAAATCATTTCTGGGTGAAGGAATTTTCAAAAGATCTAAAAAAAAAAAAAAAAAAAAAAATCATCCTCTAATTCGCGAAGAAGGATTTGCTACCTAATGCCCAAAACAAACCTTTAATTTCTGGTCACATAGTGCAGATTTACTAGAGTCACAAGGCGTCTGAAGTTGTAAACCTACAGAGGGAGTTTTCATAGTGAACTATACGTCTATAAACAAAAGATGCACATTGAGTCTGGAATTGATTTTCAAAGTTTAATTTTTCATTTGATACAAAAGCATTCTTAAATAAATTCATTTTTGTTCAGTTTCTTAGTTTTTACAAAGATAAATTAGCATTTCATAACACAAAAATAACACATATAACAACTACAAACATCAGTTTATGTACAAATCAATCCAGAAGTCCTTCATGAAATCCAGGACTGTACCACCTGCATGTGAGTTTTTGAGGCACTTTTTAAAGGTTTAAGAGTTTATCATCGGTCAATACATTCATCGACCCTACGGGAGGCCCGTACGGCACGGTCAGTGATTGTCATATGTCATATTCAGAGTGAATGTGTGTCTGACAGCGCAACCCCCCCCCCAAAAAAAACAAAACAAAAGTCCCATCATAGCTTTGTCATATCAAAAATAGACAGTAACTAAATAGTGAAGGAAATCTCTGCACAATAACTTGTGTTCACGTTTTGTTGAGTTTGACCTGTAAAAAGCATTCACGGAAACTCACTTGAGCATTGTGACGTCGTGCAAGACGTAAAACGATAGCAAAATGTTAACAGGTAAAGTTAGTTAGCAACCTCTACACATACTTCTGACATGCCATTGCACACTTACTTTCTGCTTCAATATTTCTCATTTCAAATACAACGTGAACGTAGCATTAACAAGTCTCGTAAGCATTCCGGCAGCTGTGACGTGTTGCGAGGTAAACGGCGCTGATCGCTGAGGAGTAAAGAACTACGTTTCCCAGAATCGGTTGAGTAGCTCGTCCACGAAAACGAAGGCACTTCAGTGAGAGTTTGACGTAGTGCATATTTACACGGAAAAACTGCTGCACCAGGTCTGTCCAGTGTAAGATCATCTTAAGAACATTTCGCGAAAAAGTGAATGAACGATCCTCCGTCGCCTCCGTCTCTTAATCACACAACCGTCTCGTTGCCTTTGCCCGGTTTGACCCAACCGTTGGCGCTCCGTTTGACGCGACTGTTTCGCCCAGTGTGCACGAGTCGGTGGGAACATCGCTGCCACGTGTGAAGCGTTTTGGCAGACCAAACCCACATTCCCGACGTGATTCCCACCAGCAGAGACATAAAAATCCGCAGCATCTCTGCTGCCATGTACGAATCCCTCACCGACTGGCGAAAGTCAGCCCAATTAGAAATTTCGTAAAAGTAGCACGCAATGACGCAAGTGGCTGGCACCGTGTAAAGCACTGAAAACACACCAATTTTTACCATGAGCCGCTCTAGCTTGTCCGTCTTAGTCCCGTCCTTTTGCAAATTCGAGCGGATCTTGAACAGCGCAACCAAGCCGGCGGCAATAAACAGCGTCCCGATTACCAAGTACGTAAACAGCGGAGCAACTACGAACCCAGTGAGCGCATCTAGGTTCTGGTTGCCCACGTAACACATCCCAGAAAGGTCGTCAGCATCCACCAGCCGCATGATGAGGATGACGATGGTCTTGACGGCGGGAATGGCCCAAGCTGCGATGTGGAAGTACGAACTGTGCATTTCGATGGCCTCGTGACCCCACTTCAGCCCAGCCGCCAGGAACCACGTGAGCGTCAGGATCACCCACCAGATTGAACTCGCCATGCCAAAGAAATACGTTAGGAGGAAGACGATGGCGCAGCCTGTGTTCTTCAACCCCTCATGCACTAGCACGGGCACAGCCGCTTCTTCCAAGTCGCAGGAGATGCGCTCGCGACCAACGGTCAGCCGGACGATGTAGGCCACGCTGTAAATATTGCAGCACATGCTAAGGAAAATAATAGGCCGTTCCGGATAGGAAAACCGCGAGGAGTCCACTAGGAAGGTCAGGACGGTGAACGTGGTGGAGATGAAGCAGAGAACCGCCCACACTGCCATCCACACATCGGTAAAGACTTTGGACTGTCGCTGGTACAATCCCGTGTCATATCCGCACTGCAGCGAGCAGCTGCCGCTGCGCTTGACCCATGCATACTTCTCCACGCCGTCTCCCAGCGCCATGCACTCCTCCTCCTGTGGCGGGATCGGCCGGACGGCGTGAAACGGCAGGTCCTCGTCGCCCGGACCCTCCATGCACATGTGGTTCTGGTCGTTGTTGGGCGGGAACAGGCTGCAGTTCAAGAGCTCCGGCCACACAAAACCAAATTCCTGCAGGACCGGAAGACACTTCCTCTTTACAGACAAGCACATGCTGCCACATGGGCCGATCGGGATGGGAACCTTCTCCGTACACATGGGAACGTAGACGGAGCATAGGAAGAACTGCAAGAAAGCAAAGCAGGGCAGAGGATTAGATATTTGCAAACACACAAAATATGTCTTGAAAAATCAGGAGAGCTTCTAAATTGACGTGCACGAATTTGTGCTTTTCACACGTGTTTTCTAGTAATGCATGTTTTTAGAAGCTCTACAGGAGAAAAACATTGGTCTGTCGAATCACGTGTGCAGCATCAGATTTGTTTTCTAGTATTGCATGTTTTTCGAAGCTGTAGGTCTAGAGAAGAACATTGGTTTGTCGCATCATAGATATGCAACACATGCCATCTGCAGTTCTTCTAGTATTGCATGTTTTCAGAAGCTCTACTGGAGAAAAACATTGCTTTTGTCACATCACGTGTGCAGTATCGATGTGTTTTTTAGAATTGCATGTTTTCTAAAGCTCTTAATGAGAAAAAACATTGCTTTATCACATTATGTTTGCAGGTTCAAAAGTTTAAATGAGAAAAAACATCAATTTGTCGCATTATATGTGTGCAGGTGGCATGTGTTGCATGTCTAAGTGTCACAAATGAGTGCTTTTCAAATGTGTGATTCTAGTATTGCACTTTTTCTGAGGCTGTAAAGGAGAAAAACACTGGTTTGTCACATTATATGTGTGCAGACGGCATGCCTAAACGGCACAAATTTGGGCTTTTCAACTTTGTTTTCTGAAGCTCTAAAGGAGAAGAAACCATTGGCTTGTTGCTTTATACACATGCAGATGGTATGTGTTGCATGTCTGTTCCAAGTGTTTGTGAGTTTTGTATGTTATGGGTGTACGAGTAGGGAAATTCTGTGATGCAGGACTGCTCTCATAAGAGGAAGCTACAAACTTGTGCTGTGGTCACATACACTTCAAGAAATCAACAATTGTGGACTGAAAAACATGCATCAATATGCCATTTTCATATCCAAGAGCAGCTTTGGGCAGAAGTGCTCTCGCTTTAAGATGTTTGTGATAACCGGGCAGCATCTAAAGCAGCTTTAATCACGAGATTCTCCAGCAAACACACACGGGAATCCGAGTGGGAGGTTTCTTCTCCGCGCTGAATCAATAAAACAACAACTGCCTCTGTCTTCAATACTCACACACATACATACACACACACACTTACAAGGACTTCATACTGTCCTCGAATTAATCAACTTGGAATTATGCTTATTAAGATAATTCATATATTTATACACTTACAGAAAGCTCCTAGTGTATTAAGAGATCATTTGGCCAGTTTATGAACGCCTTTCACTAATACAGACCAGCACAAGTTCGTTTTAAGGCATTTATTAAGACAATTCCAGGAATCTGGTCGTCACAAGTATAATGAGACAAACACACTGTGTGTAGAGCCTGAGTACAGAGTGTGTGTGTGTGTGTGTGTGTGTGTGTGAACGCAAATTCTGGGTTAAATTCTGAATTAGAAGTACTTGATTGGAATGACTGTTTTACATTATTGTTTGTAAACATTACTGGCACCTTAATAAAAACCGTAATAATAATAATTATCATAAGAATACAATACTAACAAATAATGATATTAAAAATTATTATGAAAATTTGAATTTTCCCTCTGGCACAATAAATTAATAACAATGATAAAATAACTGTGTCTATATATGTAGATTTATAATTTGTTTTAAAATTATACATTTTTGTAATTGATATTAATTCATATTTTATAAAGAATATTTTTTATTATTGTGATTATGCGTATTACTATAAATCGTTATTTTAATTAATTGTTCCTTTGTCACAATAATGATTAATAATTATTTTGTAATTATATTGTTATTTATCATAGTGATTATTGTTTTTATAATGTAATGAGGATTTTAATAATAATAATATCGTCATAATGGTACTGCTTTTCTGATGTTGTGTTTCATATCATGTAAGATTTAAAAGTGTGTGTGTGTGTGTGTGTGTGGTGAACTCTCACCTTCAGCTGGTTCGAGCAGCCGTACTGTATTAACGGTGTGAAGGTGGTCAGTTGCAGCTCGGCGTCGGACTGCAGCACGTTTCCCACCAGGTTCGGCATCTTGGTCACATTGTATCCGAGATCCTGACACATGGAGATGCGGATCGGGTCGCAGCTCATCTCCTCCTCGTCCCCAAACGCGTGCGCAAGCGCCACGGCGAGCGCCAGCAGCGCGAGCCCGAAGCCGAACCGAGCCATGAATTCCAGCGCGAGCTGTTACCGGAGTTCAGACGCACTCTCGTGCCAGAGCGAGAGGGTCCGTTAAAGTGTGAAACTGCGCCGTGCTCCGTTAGTCCCGTTCCGGAATAAACCTAACGAGCTTCCTTAGAGTGCTGTCTACAAGTAACGATCCGTGGCTTCTGCGTGCTCCGGTGCGTCCGTGGAGCAGTCGCGCGGGTTCTGCCCGGTTGCGGTCTAGACGGAGACGGGACAGCTGCCCCATCAGCCAATCAGAGCGTCAGCTCCAGAGTGGGGGCGGGGCTTAGAGTAGCCACAACAATAAAACAGAAAGGGAGACGCTTCATTTTTCATCTTTATCACTTAAAGTACATGACTTATTTCAATGTCCTTTTATTTGTAGTATTCCCAATATTACTCGTCTTAAACCATTTTCAAATTAAACTTTTTTTATTAGGCTACTTTTAGTGTTTTTTAAAAAAAATGTTATTATTAATGGGATAATCAGTTTAATACTATAAATAATTTAGTTTCCTCTTGTCAAAATTGTGTTTAGCTTTAATAATAACTTTTAAATCATTAACAGATTTCATGCCAAGCACTAGGTGACCCACATGAATATTAATATTAAAATATACATATCAAGGATTAATTTCCAAATGTTTGAATGTACATCTACTAATTGTCTATTAAGTGTAAAATATATCTATCTATCTATCTATCTATCTATCTATCTATCTATATCTATATATATTGGTATATATATATATATATAGATATCTATATATATATGTTAAAGTCTTATTCAGAACATCGAAATACAATCCATGATAATATCTTACATTTCTAACACAAATGATTTCATTTCCAATGTGTTTTTTTTAAACAATATTGCTCTGCATGTAGTTACAAAGGTTTTTTTCCTGGGTTATGCGAAATTTAATAGGGAACAATTTTGCAAACATTATGGGAATGTTACTTTTGAATGTTCCCTGGCCGTTCTGAAACAAGTAGCAACGTTTAAAAAGTGTAACAAAACTTTAACCTTACCGGACCATTCGGAGAACTTTCCCTGTTAGATGTTTTTTTCCCTTAAAGCTAGTTATTGAGTTTAGTGCAGCAGGGATCCAAACTCTGATTAAAGTGATCCGTGTGAAGAAACTTCTCTTTTGGACAGAGATTTGGGGGTCTGAACCCAGATTACAAGCGTTAGATTGATGCGTCTCCTCCCTCTGTTTCGCCTCACTGGTCACTAACTATCAGAATAAAACCCCCTGCCCGACACCCGGCCTGCTCCCAACCCCCTCCCGTGACCCTGACGGGCGGAGGTCAGCAGTAATTAGCAGTTTTTAAATGACAGACTGAGAAAAAGGAGACAAGCAGGCTGGTATCCGTGGAGCAGCTATTAAAATGGTAATGAGCCGATAGATTGTGCTGCAATGCTGTCAGGACGACTATCCCAGCAGCCTTCAGTCGCTTCAGCTGATTGTCCGTGAATATTTTTAGCAATCAAGATGGTTGTAGAATGATAAACATGATGCACAGTATGCAGTGTGTGCAACACAATAGTCTGCTGAGAGACATTAGTGCTTCAGTGTCGTTTAGTGAAGCCATAATGACTTTAAATGAGCCTAATGTCTGGATGTGTGAAACACAATAGACTAATTCAGAGTCATTAGGAGTTAATGATCCACTTCCAAAAATGCTTTAAAATGTGCCATTTAAATGTGTAAATTAAATAAATAATTGCACTAATATCAAGAGGGGTTATGTTAATCACACAACAGCAACAGCAATCAGTAATGATTAGGTTTTAAATGGCATGTTTGGAAAGTTTCCTCTTGCACCATTGCACGCTCTTCCAGTCGTTCATTCAGTCATTCTCCCAAATGCATGCACTAAGTGTTTGGATCCAGGTTGAGAAAGAGCACATTTTTTTTTAATGCAAAAGTTTTCCTTAGAGGGTTTGGGACACTCAGTCGTCATAATCAGCTGTAAATAAAACAATAGAAGTCTGTGGTATGTCCTCATTCAGATAAGTAAACGCATGTGTAGCAGCTGCTCTGGATGGAATCCAAGTAGAAACAGAAGGAACGCTTGAATCAACAGGATAAAAATGGTGTTTGTATTGTGTCTAATGAAATGTGTGTGTGTGTGTACAAGCTGTAGCAGTGTAAAACTTTCCCGGTTAATTAGTATGGTGTCCGAGAAGCATAACCATGGCGACAGGGTCTGGCAACAATTTATCTGAAGTTGTCATGGACACAAACTCTGAAGCTTATTTACTTCAAACACTTTGTTGTTTAAATGGGTTTATTGATCTGTTGAGTTGTAACTGAAAACTTTATTGCTCAGAAGTTGCAAGAGTCTTAATGGAGTTCTTATTAGCATATTTCTGTCTAAATTTCACTTCAAATTCATTAGGAGAAATTAAAATAGGCACAAATAAGTCAATTGCGTCCGTGTTCATGAGAAACAGTTAGGATTTAAAGGAGTAGTTGACCCAAAAATGAACATTTGTTGAAAAAGTATCACTCTCAGGACATCCAGTATGTAGATGAGTTTGCTTCTTCATCAGGTTTGGAGAAATGTAGCATTGCATCAGTGTCTCAGCAATGGATGCTCTGCAGTGAATGGGTGCCGTCAGAATGAGAGTTCAAACAGCTGATAAAAACTTCACAATAATCCACAAGTAATCCACACCACTCCAGTCCAGCAGTTAATGTTTTGAGAAGCTAAAAGCTGCATTTGTAAGAAACAAATCCATCAAGGCATTTTTTTACTTCAACCCTTTGCTAAAATACAAGTCTATAATCCATAATAATAACACACCTCCAGTAAAAAAGAAAAGGTCTGTTGTGAATCAGGAGAGAAATATGAACAGATCAAGCACCGTTTACAAACCCCCAAAACAGTCCAAAACAGCTCTGAACAAATATGTGAGTGGATTTTGATCTGAGAGACAACAGAGATGGACGTTTTCACTGGAGGAAGAGTTATTATGAATTATGGACTCTATGTAGGTTTAAACATCTTGATGGATTTGTTCTTACAACAAACACTTTAATAACAGGATATTAAAGGGGTCATATGATGCTGCTAAAAATAACATTATTTGGTGTAATGAAATGTGTTTATGCGGTTTAAGGTTAAAAAAAACACATTATTTTCCACATACTGTACATTATTGTTTCTCCTCTATGCCCCGCCTTTCTGAAACAAGTCGATTTTTACAAAACTCATCGGTCTGAAAAAGCGAGGTGTGCTGTGATTGGCAAACTATCAAGTGCGTTTTGATTGGCCGAATACCTCAAACGTGTGACGGAAATGTTACGCTCCTCACCATACTGTGATGATGCCCTGTACGGCCGGAGCGACGATTCAAAAACATAAAAACCCATTATAAACGAGGCATTCGTTGCATTCAGTGGGGACATAATTATTGATTATAATGACTTATACTGTTTTTTTTACGCGTTGCGTTGCATCGCGCCGCGTAAACATAAAACCATGTCTGCATTTGTGATCGGAGAAATGACAAACAAAAATTGCTTTAAAATATAAATATAAAAACTCTTTAAATATAAAAAAACGTTCTTACAGTCTTTGAGTCAGAACAGCGGCATTGTAGTCTACTCTACCAGGACAGGAAACAGTCCTCCATAAAATGCAACACAAATTAATATTTGGGTTGAAGTGTTCTGGAACACGGTTGTAAATACACAACTTAACCACTGATTTCTAGTTTTGTCCTCTTTTGGAAGACCAAACAATTTAGTTTCGCTTTCACAACGAAACACAGGGTCACACACGGCGGCTAGAGTGAGCAGAGGCCGGAGGGCTAGAGTGATCAGAGGCGGCGGATTCGATGAAGGAGCGTCCGGAGGGCTTGCGGCAATCACATGTAACGACCCCGGGCTGGACTCTGCTTCGTATACGGTGAAAGCCGATCCGGCGATCGACAGCGCAAAGTTGAAGTATTTCCTCAGCGACCAGCACAGATCAGCTCCAGGCATGACGAAGCAGATATCGTCCTCTTTTGGAAGGCCAAACAAAATAGTTTAGCTTTCACAACAAAACACACAGAGTCTCCATGACATGGCGGCAGCGGCAACAACAATAATACAGCGAGAATAAAAGTTACACCTTCTTCTTTGCCGTGAAATTTGGGCGGTGTTATGCAAATCTTCCCACATCATGATGTAGACTTGTGGGGGCGTGTTAGAACAAGCCATTTAGGTAGGCGTGGTTGACTCTTAAATTTTATAAAGAATATCTCTTTGGGTTAAGGACTTTAGTCTTTGCAACTTACAGATTCTTCTTTATGCACCAAGAGCTTGTAACACTCCAAAGAGAAAGGAAAACTAGAAATCTCATCATATGACCCCTTTAACTGATGGACTGGAGTGGTGTGGATTATTGTGAGTTTTAGCAGAGGTTTGGCATCTCAGTCTGATGGAACCAGCACTGCAGAGGATCCATTGCTGAGCAAAGTGATGAGTTCATGTTCACAAATCTAATGAAGAAACAAACTCCTCTACATCTAGGATGGCCTGATGGTGAGGACATTTTCAGCAAATTTTCGTTTTTGGGTCAACAATTCCTTTATTGAGATCTTATTTGTGATTCAAGATGAAAACACCCTCAGTTATTGCAACCAATCAAATCATTCAACCAAGCAGTCAGCAAATCAAATCAATTATTTTCTTCAAATCAAACAAGCCAATTTAAGTGTGTGTGTGTTTTGTCAGTAGCTGTTTGATAAATGTCTCCTCGAACACATCATAAATCTGAGCTTGTTGGCGAGTTAACCCCCCTCAACCCATCGATATCTTTAGACCCATAAGCCTCCAGTGTGTGTGTGTTTGTTGTGGTTGCATTAGAGTGCTTGTCAGAAATATAGTTGTTTTCTGGGAAGGCTGCCAGGCTGCTTGTGGGTTCATGCGTCTCAGCAACAAAACCACAACATCTCTCTCACCCGCTCTCTTCATACAGATGCAGTTTTTTTCTTTAGTGGAATGTTTCTGTATGATTGAAACTCTGCTGCTGCTTTGATTTTGGCTGGTAGTGTGGTTTATGTGGTCTGCGTGTGTGAAGCTGAAGTTTGCCAAACAACAAGCTACTCATAATTTAAAGTAGATGAATTAGAGTCAAGCAGCACTTTTAGCACTAAGCTCTTCACAAATGCTGTCTAAATACAGTAAAGCTATTTAAAGGACAGTATCTGTTTAAATAGGGTGAATTGATGTAAAAAACAAAACAAAAAAACTTTTGTCATTCTCAGTGTAAAAACAAAAAAGGGGGGGGGGGGGGGGGGGGGGGAAGCCACACTGTTACCTTTTACGTGCAGCAGGATGCTCTGCAGTGAATGGGTGCCATCAGAATGAGAGTCCAAACAGCTGATAAAAACATCACAATAAACCACAAGTAATCCACACCACTCCAGTCCATCAGTTAACACCGTGTGAAGCTGCATGTTTGTAAGAAACAAATCCATAATTAAAACGTTTTAACTTTAAACCGTCACTTCTGGCTAAAAATTTGAGTCCATAATAACGCTTCTTCCAGAGAAAAAGTGCATCTCCTGTTGTCTCTCACATCAAAATTCACCAATATATTTGTTTAGAGCTGTTTTGGACCATTTTGGTTAACACAGGCTGATCTTGCAGATTTCTCTCCTGATTCAGACCAGAGCACTTTTTCACCGGAGGAAGCATTATTATGGATTATGGACTATTTATTTTAGCAATCGTTTAAAGTTAAAATGTCTTGATGGTTCTGTTTCAGCTTTTGTCTTCTCAAGATGTTAACTGCTGGACTGGAGTGCTGTGGATTATTGTGATGTTTTTATCAGCTGTTTGGACTTTCATTCTGACGGCACCCAGGCACTGCAGAGCATCCATTGCTGAGCAAGTGATGGAATGCTACATTTCTCCAAATCTGATGAAGAAACAAACTCATCTAAATAATCTTGGAGGGCCTGAGGTTGAGTAAATGTTCAGCAAATTTAAATTTTTGGGTGAACTATTCCCTTAAACATTTCACTACAGAAATACAGAGCATAGACAAATGAATCAGTGAATCATTTACTTGATTCAATGCATTAAACCATCCATAAGAACCGATCGAATCAACAGCAAAGTAGTGTTTTGTTGTAGAAAAGAAATTAACTAACTAAAGACTTCACATCGGTGGCAACTAACACTCAGCGATGTGATGTTTTACAGGTTTCTATTATGCTGAGTGCAAATTCCACCCCCTCACTGGGACGTTATACATGCAGCCATATCTCAAAATACACACACTGCCATTGTGTGTAGAACTACAGTCATGTGCACACATGCTATTGTGTGCGTCTCTGTTGTTATTCAGTGTGTGGGAGAGTATTTGTGTTGTAGTGTGTCTGTGTAATGTGCCCTCTGGGTATGTTGTGTGTCTGTGCGTGTTATGGTCAGTATGTTCTCTAGCAGGACAATGGAGACAGGAAATGTCTCTGTGGTGATGGGAAGGGAGTTGTTATGCAGTTGTGTGTGTGTGTGTGGTCTCTGATGCTATCAATAGGAAATCCTCCACTATAAAGTATGGGTCAGTAAGAACATGGATTGTTGTTAATTTTGTCTGCTGGTGGTTTTGTTTGTTTATCAGACTTAATTAAGAGACCTTTAATCTAAAAATCTAACTACTGTACATTTGATATGATCCTATCTCATCGTGGAATCAACCAACATATAATGTCAACATAAAACAAACCATTTTACTTCCAATATGTGATGTATTTCCAAGAAAAACAGCATATACTTGACAAAAATAATAAGAACAGAAATGTGTATAATAGAAGTGTATAATAAAAGAATTAATTGCATTTTGATACTGTTTACCTTTTTATCCAATTGAATTATTGTACAAAAAAACAATGGAAGCCATCAATCACCCCCGGATTTGAGCCAGTGACCTTGCTGACCCCGATCCTGAACCTTTAGGCCACAGATGGCTGCCTTCAGTGAGTAAGAAACACATCTGTATGTGGAGGTCTGCAGATCCAGGTGCATGCTGGGAAAGCAGAGCTTGTGAAGTAAAGTTTCAAAATATCACATTAATCATGCTAGAAATGCAGAATGTATTCACTATATGCATACAAAACGCTGCATTTGCCAATTTGTGCTATACACAACTAGAGCGTTATATGAGAAATTATATCCCACAATGCACTGCAGCTCAAACTGATGTTCTATGAATATCTGTTGTTTTTGACTCAAAATTGAATTGTGTTTTATTTTGAGGTTATAATTGCATGTCGCTTGTTGAATTAAAAACGCCACAAACTGGTCATGTGACAATGACAGCATACTACAGTTTAAAGCATTTAGTGTTGTATACTGTTTCATATACTAATTTTAAGTATACAGCATATAGTATGTCCTTTTGTAGAATTTACCTCCCAAAATCTGCTTAAATAAATTTGGATAAGCAATTTGTAAATGATAAGCAGATTTTCTTTAGTTTTCTCTAATTTAAGTCAAGGATGTCATTATGAAATTAAAGTTGGCATCAGTGGCTAGACAGAATGAGGTAAGCACCTGTTTATATGAGTGCTGTGATTGGTCAGATGAATATGCTCCACCCACAAATTTCATTAGGAGTTCCATTAGTGAGCACAGACTTTGAACATGCAGCTCATGATCCTCAAGTTCCAGTGAATGTTTCTATACAGACAAAGACTGCCGTTAGGGTTTAGACTTAAATTAAACGGCTTTAAAACATTCACACATGCAGATCTGATGACTGTCACTTCCCTGACCTGATGACTGGTTTATAGTCATGTGTTTCACACAACTGGATCCGCTAAACACACACACACACACACACACACACACACACACACACATACACACACAGGTTTGTTTTTGTGAAAAGTGGGGACTCTCCATAGGCGTAATGGTTTTTATACTGTACAGACCGTATATTCTATTGCCCTACACCAACCCTACCCCTAAACCTACCCCTTACAGGAAAATTTCTGCATTTTTAGATTTTCAAAAAAACTCATTCTGTGTGATTTATAAGCGTTTTGAAAAGTGGGGACATGGGGTAATGTCCTGAAAAGTCACCTTCTCCCCAGTCAGCAAAAAAAATTGTCCAAGATTTGCATGCATCGCACAGATGGCAGTCATCGGCACTGCATGCAGCATGTGGGCCAAACATGGCCCGGGTTTGGCAGAGATGGTACTGGGTTTAAGACAGCACACAAGACATGGGCCAGATGCCAAATGTAGTATTTGGCCCAGATGTCAAATATAGATATGTGGGCCACATAAGTATGGCCGATCTTGACCCAAATTTAAAATCCATTTCAAATATTTTTGAGTAAAATCCCTATGTTTTCCCATACAGAAAGGTAATATTTTCACATATATGTGAAACACTGTTAAATATATTGAAATATATATTTAAATGAAAAACATAAAGACTCATGCGTGTTTAATATGTGTTTACAGTGTGAAAGATATTCATGCTCATGGATATTATATGATATTGATAGTTAGATTATTGATAGAATAGTATATCTGTTGGTAGGTATATTATGATATAAAACTGACTTCAAACAATGTTTTGCATTTACTGCTTTCATATTCTCATTCAATTTACTATCCACTTAAACAATACATGATGAAGTTTCAGGACATTTTATTTATACTATTATGTAAATGCGTACTTTGATGTGTTTACGGGCGCGCACGTGAGCATCAAATCGCATTTAAACGGAGCGACGGCGTTACCATGGAACGGGCTCACTCACTCAGTGGACTGTAGAGAGTCATATCCTGCGTTTTTTTTTTTTTTTTTTTTCTTTTTTTTTGTTTGTTTTTCACTGCTTGTAAGGTAAGTTTAGTCGCTAATATTACACAAATAATACATACAACCATTCCTGACACTTTCATACATGCAATTGACACGTTTATGTTGAATCTTTACAGGAATGGATTAGTGTCTTCAAAAAGACCATTAGCATCACAACCGTTAACTAGCTATAGAGGCTAACTATTAGAGGTAAGCTAACTATAGATTTGAGCTCTTATTAATGAAAGTTTGAGCTTTTAATCACATTTTATGTGTAGATCAGCCGTTTTGATAGTTTGTAAATGTTTTGCTGGTACTTTGTCAATAGATAAATGGAAGTAATAAGCTAATTAATGTAACCTAAAAGTCTGCACTGTGGGGTCAATCGGTGACGTCAGTTACATGAACTAATGGGCTGAAACTATTTCAAACACGTTTTGAACTTTCATTGCAAACAAATATTGATCAAGTGTACGGTGATTTCCCCCCCCCCCCCCCCCCCCCCCCCCCCCCCCCCCCCCCCCCCGAGCATCAGAAAACCCTAAAATGGGAAGTTACAAGAAAATGTGTAATGGGAGCTGCTGACAGAGATACAGGAAACACAGGTGATCTGAGAAATCGTATTAAGTAACTTTATGCATTTTTCACAATATATTTCAACTATATCATCATGTATCTGTAAAACCTAAAAATGTGAATTCTGATATCTTAAGATTTTTTTGTATATTATTATTTCTCTTTTCTGCATTTCACCTCTGCTGTAGTTTGTTTATTTCTAATAAACCTGACATTGTATACTATATATTGCTGGCTCCGTGACAAATTGTTCCTATATTCTTCCATGCTGATGGCCGTGCTGCAGAGCTGGAGCGGATCTCCTGTCGAAGAACATTTCCAAAGCACTATGAACCATCTGACTAGTAAGTAAAATCTCAAACATTCAAAAGTTTATCAAATATTCAAATAAATATATCAAATATTTCCTGTATGTCCTACAAGGCCATCTTGTTTAACTCTGCACTGAGGACACTTCATACACAACAACCTACAGAAGGGTCCATCATAATTCGAAAAAACACACAGATGATAATAAAAAAAAGATCTTTGAAATTAAAATTATTAACTGTAAGACAGAACCAGAGTACTGTGAGCGTACCTCACTTCAAACTGTAACGGTCTGTATGTATATTATTTTCTAAACTTTAGTGAAGTGTTTGTTCAAGTAGACTCTGTTGCTTGCGGAAACCTCACGCGAGCCTGAAAGGTGCTTAAAACTTAAAATCTTATTTGCACTCTTGAAGACTGTTCACCAAAGACTAAATTTCAGTCCGGCAGAATTTTCTGCACACTTCACCACTGAGGCCAAAATGAGCATTGTGAATGTAAGAGCCTCACACTACGTTGTTTGTTTGAATTGTATTTCAGGGCAGTCCGTGAAGACAGATAACCTGGACAGATCCAGATGATTCCAGATCCAGCCTCCACACCAGACTTCTCACTCTCAAGGATTGCTGTCTACTAGATATTATGTGTACTCTTCATACTTAGGTGCATGCAGATATTATTCAGGGACATGAACACTTAAATATAGCAAAAATAGAGAAAGTACCTTATTTAAGAATTTTGTGTTAATTGCGTAAACATTAAAAACATATATTTTTTTTTTTTTACTGTTTTTTGTTTTGTTTTCCAAAGCACATAAAAGCCAATTCACACTGCCATACTCCAAAAGGGTGAACACACTGCCCAAGAAAAACAAATAAGCATGTTAGGTGTGAGATTCATTCAACTTGGTTTGCTGATTAAACATGATTAAATATTTGTTCAGAATACTGTCGTTGTTGTGACTATTCATCTGGGAGGGGTGTGTATCAAGTGGCTTGGTTATGGTTTTGTTGAGGCTGACATGTGGGAACCCATATGGTCCAGGTGGGGTGTATAGGATCAGAATAGGCCAGCTATGGTACTACGGGGCTGAGATATGGCTAGGTCATGGAACGTTATGGCCCATATTTGCTGCCAGGTTTAGTTCACTGGATCAGGCTAGGGGGCTCAGTTTTTGGGGTTCTGGTTAAAGATTTGTGTTGATATGGTTTACTTAAGGTTGTGTTTTGGTTACAATGTTACATTTTGATCTGGCCCAATTAAGGGCCAGTTATGGGTAATTAACTTGGCTGAGACTTGGGCCAGTAATGGCCCATGTGTGGCCCTTGTCTGGAATCCAGACCTGGTCCACACTAGTACCGTAATACATTGCGGTATGTGGGCCAAGCAAAAGCTGGTTGTGTGGGCCGGAGCTGGGCCAGAGAAAAATTGCTATGTGGGTCCTTGTAATACCTATGTCATACCTTTGTCATTATACAAATTTATGTCCTCATTTGTCACAAAAACGCACTCACACACACACACACACACACTCACTCACTCACTCACTCACTCACTCACTCACTCACTCACTCACTCACTCACTCGCTAACTGAAGCTTAAATGTGTGTTCACTGGCAGGAAGTCCAAGTGTGTGTCAATGGTTTGCTGATATAGTTCAGTCTGTGAGCCCCCCCCCACACACACAGAGCTAATATCCACCACAGCCTGATTTCTGTATTTCCTGTCTTTGTGTAAAGGCTACACCAGACTGAGCATCTCAACACACACACACACAGGACAGGAAAAATAAAAAATGTCCAGAAACAGAGGAAGTGTCCAGGGTCAAACTCACTGTGTAAACGTCTGTCTGTAAAACGACATGTCTGAGTGGAGATTCTTGAACAGTTTGATGTGTTTTGATGGAACTCTTTTAAATATTTGCTATGAAATGATTTCTCTCTATCTGTCTTGTTGTGCTGGTTATTAATCTGCTACTGCCATCCAAACATCACTCAGTAATAAAAAAAAGACACAAAAGCAATACAAAAAGGCAGCACAAAAATGTACAAAAGATTAACTCAAGAAAGTACCACTGCAAAAATAACAAGTATGCTAACACTAATATGCAAAGTATCAAAAATAACAAATGTACCAATCAAATTACACAAAATAACAGAAGTAACAACAAAATGTATCAAAATAATTAAAAGTAAGACAATAAAACGAAACTAAAAAAGGGTATTCAGTTGTTGTCTTATTTTGAGACATTTGATATCAGTTTTGCGTTAAGTTAGGGTATTTTGCTGCATGTTTTGTAGTGGTACTGTCTTGAGTTGATATTTTGTGATAGCTTTGGGCTGCCCTTTTGTATTATTTTTATGCTTATTTAAATCCTATGTGGTATTTGGTCATACAATAAATGGAACACATAGATCAAATGTAAAGCACGATAAAAAACAAAAACAAAATTAACAAAACATCTAACATAGTAACTAAAAAATTAACAGTATGTTACCAAAAAGTACAAAACAAAATACAATAAAAAAATAGCATGATAAAATACAACAAAATATCTCCCCCATACACACACACACACACACACACACACCACACCAACCCACACAACACACCACACACACACCCAAAGATATATATATAACGTATCTATATATAGTATAGATATATTATATATATATTTATATATATAAAAAAAAAATCATTGCAATAGTTAACATTAGTTATAGAATATATAATATAATACTCTAATTTTGGTTTATCACTTGCCTTATTAGGCAAGTTACATATAGTTAAAGAAATGTAACAAAAAATCTAAGAAAGTAACTCAAAACTGATCAAAATATTACAAAAATAGCCACTGAAGTTAAATGTAGAAAGTTACACAACCAAATATAATACAAACAACAAAAAGTATATCTTTCACACACAAATCTATACAACTGCAATATGGATAACGTTTGATAATATATTTCATTTAGTTTATATGCATTTATATGCGTGAATGAGAATTATAATGTCTAGAATGTTTGCTCGGCATCATCATTAAACAGTGAGATGAACTCTGAGTATATTTACATTTGAAATAGAATAGCATGTGAGAGCCGTGCGTGCGTGTGTGTGTGTGTGTGTGGCGGTCACTGTGGTTGTGTTTGTTTTGATGATCAGCCATCGTACAGCAGTATTCTGAAGAACGCCATAATAAACTAATTACACATACACATGCTGCCAACACTCCGCTCATTTGTCCAGAAATAACATCAGCTTCCTCACTGATACACTACATTACCACCCAAGAGCCCCAACACACACACACACAACACTGGATAACACACATCTCAGCATAGATAGTTTAACATGAAGCTGGAGAAAGACTGTGTGTGTGTGTGTGTGTGTGTGTACAGGAAGTGCTTTCCACATTAATGAGGTCACACCTCATCATTAATCTAGTGTCAGATTCATCCTTTCAAACACACACACACACACACAGTGATTGTATCTAAGTTCTGTAACCAGTTGAGATCATTGCAATTAAGTCTGATTATAATGATTACACAAAATTACTAATAAAAGCTGTAAATGTATTTGTGTACGTGCAGTTTTTGTGTGTCAAGCCCCTTAGCAACACTACCATCCACCCCCCACGCACACACACACACAAAGCAGTACTGCTAGAATTACATTAGAGAGAAACAGACCATTCACTTGACTGAAATTTATTTCAGTCTCATTCAGATAATTTCACATGATCACACACACACACACACACACATGCACAGAGGAAAACTTGAATTGTTTATAGACCTGTGTTACATTTAATTACAACAACTACATCAGCCTTTATTGGCCATGTTGGAATTTAAAGACACACACACATAGTTAAAAGCTTGAATTACAGGGGAAAACTCTCTGTAACACACATGCACCCTATTGAGTGTGTGTGTGTGTGTGTTAAGTGTCCCCTCAGGACGGATGTTTTTCTCTCTACACAGTGTTGTGTAGAAAAAACACAATCAGCTGGGCTACATGCAATACAAGCAAATTACAGTTTATTCTGTTTCGCTGCTTCTCCTGCCTGACTCCAAGTTTCCGTTCCATATTTCATGTCTCGTCTAGTGTAAAGCGAGACGAACCTATGCTCTTTTACATGTGTGTGTGTGATTTATACGACTCATGGAAATTGCAAGAAGACTCATAATGAATGCGGGAAGCTGAAATATCCAACCTGAAGCACATGACATCTGGGTGATGAATAAGGTAGTGTAGACATACAGTGGGTACGGAAAGTATTCAAGTACCCCCTTAAATTGTTCACTCTTTGTTATATTGCAGCCACTTGCTAAAATCAGTTAAGTTAATTTTTTTTCCTCATTAAACGTACACACAGCACCCCATATTGACAAAAAAAAACACAGAATTGTTGACATTTTTGCAGATTTTTTAAAAAAGAAAAACTGAAATATCACACGGTCTTAGTATTCAGACCCTTTGCTGTGACACGCATATATTTAACTCAGGTGCTGTCCATTTTTCTGATCATCCTTGAGATGGTTCTACACCTTCATTTGAATCCAGATGTTTTTGATTATACTGATTGGACTTGATTTGGAAAGCCACACACCTGTCTATATAAAGACCTTACAGCTCACAGTGCATGTCAGAGCAAAATGAGAATATGAGGTCAAAGAACTGCCTGAAGAGCTCAGAGACAAAATTGTGGCAAGGCACAGATCTGGCCAAGGTTACAAAAAACCTTTCTGCTGCACTTAAGGTTCCTAAGAGCACGGTGGCCTCCATAATCCTTAAATGGAAGACGTTTGGGAGACCAGAACCCTTCCTAGAGCTGGCCAAACTGAGCTATCGGAGGAGAAGAACCTTGGTGAGAGAGGTAAAAAAGAACCCAAAGATCACTGTGGCTGAGCTCCAGACATGCAGTAGGGAGATTGGGAGAAAGTTGTAGAAAGTCAACCATCAATGCTGCCCTCCACCAGTCGGGGCTTTGTGGCAGAGTGGCCCGAAGGAAGCCTCTCCTCAGTGCAAGGAACATGAAAGCCCGCATGGAGTTTGCTAAAAAACACCTGAATAAGATTCTCTGGTTTGATGAGACCAAGATAGAACTATTTGTCCTTAATTCTAAGCGGTATGTATGGAAAAAACCAGGCACTGCTCATCACCTGTACAAAACAGTCCCAACAGTGAAGCATGGTGGAGGCAGCATCATGCTGTGGGGATGTTTTTCAGCTGCAGGGACAGGACGACTGGTTGCAATTCGAGGGAAAGATGAATGCGGCCAAGAACAGGGATATCCTGGACGAAAACCTCTAAGAGTGCTCAGGACCTTAGACTGGGCCGAAGGTTTACCTTCCACAAGACAATGACCCTAAGCACACAGCTAAAATAAAAAAGGAGTGGCTTCACAACAACTCTGAATGGCCCAGCCAGAGCCCTGACTTAAACCCAATTGAGCATCTATGGAGAGACCTAAAAATGGCTGTCCACCAACTTTTACCATCCAACCTGACAGAACTTGAGAGGATCTGCAAGGAGGAATGGCAAAGGATCCCCAAATCCAGGTGTGAAAAACTTGTTGCATCTTTCCCAAAAAGTCTCATGGATGTATTAGATCAAAAGGGTGCTTCTACTAATACTGAGCAAAGGGTCTGAATACTTAAGACCATCTGATATTTCAGTTTTTCTTTTTAATAAATCTGCAAAAATGTCACAATTCTGTGTTTTTCTGTCAATATTGGGGGCTGTGTGTACATTAATGAGGAAAAAAAAATACCTTAAATTATTTTAGCAAATGGCTGCAAATAACAAAGAGTGAAAAATTTAGGGGGTCTGAATACTTTCCGTACCCAACTGTATAATGTCCATCAAAATCACTGAACATGTTAAAGGGGTGTCCCCTAAAAATGAAAAATTCTGTAATCATTATTCAAAGCTTCAGGTGTTCCAAACCTTTTGACTTTCTGTATTCTTTGAAAATAAGATTATTTTACAAAATTGCTAACAAAACAGCGCTGGATGGTAGACACTGACTTCCATAGAATTTGTACCCATATAAGTCGAAGGGCTACCAAAACCCACATCTGGGTGTGGTTACCAACATTATACAAAATACCTTGTGCCTATTTTTTGGGGTTAAATAGAAAACCTGACCATTAAATAGTCTATTTGGCGGTTGTAAGCACAAATTATGAGACACAATAATTCATGAAACCAGCAAAATCTAACTTCAGTGGACAGTAATATAAACAATCATCAATTCCCAGACATGCTAAATGGATTTATTATTACATGTACAACTCATAAAAACTAATATTATCTATCTATCATCTACTATCTATTATCTATCTATATATATATCATCATCTATATAGCTATCTATCATCTATCAATCTATCTATCAATCTATCAATCTATCTATCTACCCAATATAAGGGGTTGTAAACAGTTTCAGGCCTATTTATGTAGTTATATATTATATATATATTATAATATATGTGTGTGTGTGTGTGTGGTTGCGTGCGTGAGGTGTGTGTGCGTGTGTGGACCTATACGAATATATGCAGTTGTTCCTGCATTGTGATTGGGATGCAGCTTCAGAGCAGAGCGTCTCATTGATCCTGATTTGTAACGTTTTGGCGACTTCGTATTAAGAATTTGAGAATGATTCTTACACAGCTGTTAACACACACACATACACACACACACACACACACCCACACCACACACAAACACACACACACACACACACACACACAACACACACACACACCACACACACACACACAATACACGTAGTGAAAAGTCAAGGTGGGTTTAGTGCTCTGTGGAATCAGTTCCCGCGGTGCACTGTTGAACAATAGGGTAATACTTGGTGTGTGTGTGTGTGTGTGTGTGCTCTATTACAGCTAGTTTTATAGTGTGTGTGGAACTGACTTTAATCGCTAACAGACATTTCCCATAAAACCCAGTTTCTTTCTTTCTTCTGCTACTTTTCCTCTCTCTCTCTGTTCTCAGGCCCGGCCCTCATTATAAGGTCATAGGCTGAGCCGCTCGTCAATCACACACTCATTAGTGCAGTTTAATGATGCTGTGACCCGCCCACCTGCCTCTGGGGCTCCAGCAGGGGAAGTGCATGGGCCGCGGGGCAACGCTGATTGTTTTCCTCACTGCGCCTCTCTCTTGAGAGCAATGGATGTGCAGCGCTGTGTGACGGAATCAGACGGACAGAATGACGGTACCAGTGAAAAAACATTCACACACAACAGGGTTATTATTCTCAAATAAAACTATTCAAAACATTTTTGTTAGCTGAAACAAATCTGAAATACTATAACACTGTATATGAAGTGTAGATGAAAATTTAGAACAAGTGAAAATTAGAAATGTTGCCTACTAAAACTGAACTAAAATTAAACCTAAATAGCAATATAAAAAAACTAATCAAAATGACAAAAGCTAAAAGACTGAAAAATAAAGCAATTTAAATTGAAAATATATTATAATAAAACTGAAAATATAAATATATTAATATGTATAAAATATAAATAGTAATATAAAACAAAAAGTGCATAAAATTACAAAATTAAACAAATTTAAAATGAAAATATTCCTACTTAATAAGCTTAAAATATAAAGTAAAAATTATAGTAGTTTTAGAGTAAAATCTAAAAAAAATCATAACAATTACAAAAGCACCTAAAATGTATAAAAACGAAAGAAAAAAATGTAAAATAAATATTCGAATAATAAAATGAAAATATAAATCTAGTAATATGTGTAGTAATATTAATAGTAATAATTAAAAAAAGCCAGATAATAAAATGACCAAAAGCACATAAAATACTAAAAAGTAATATTTTTACATGAAAATGACTAAACGAAAGATAATAAAGTAAAATGTATAGAATTAGAATAGTATTATTTAAGAAAAACAACAAACAAAGTAATAAAAGACAAAAACACATAACATTACAAAAATAAATGAACTTGACATTAAAATGAAATATACAAAAATAGACGTAAATATAAAAACTCACATTTATAACTTCAAAATATAATACTATTTATAATCATAAAAATATAATAACACGCTAAATAAATGTAGCTAAAATACATGATGGCACCAACATGCAAATGCACATGCAGACACACACTGTTTATGTCATTCGTTGTGCTTTTGAAACATTGTATGAAATATTCGTAAATTATGGGATACTCATGGATATGGTCATGGCTGACTTCTCAGAGGATGGGTGTGAAACTGAGCATGTTATCATCGGTCTTCGCTATCTCTCTCTCTCTCTCTCTCACACCCACACTCACACACACACACACACACACACACACACACACACACACACACAGAGCAACTAATGATGATGGTGAGCCACTAATAGGCCTGAAACTGTGATGTGAGTGAGGTCACAGGTCGTGACCTTTCACCCCTGACAGCTCGTTCGCCTCTCCCGCGAAAGGTCACCAAAGAGCACGTCTTCCTGACTGTGAGCTGATTGGCTCCTGGGGAATTCCTCTGAGCGCAGGGAGTGGAGGAACATTCCAGCACGCGGAGGAGGGATGCCGAGTGATAGATGATGCAAACACAGTGAGAGGAAAAGAAGACAAATTGTTGCGTTCACTGCGGCATCTCTGACCTCAGCCTGGCTAATCGCGGTCTACGGTTTCACGGCGCAGCTGTTGCGTTAGTGGCGGACGGAAACGCCAAGCGCTCACAGACTGAACAGCAGACCGATGCAAATGTGTCTGTGTTTCTCAGAAAAGCACAAGGTTATTTTCTGCAATAGACATGCATGACTTGCAAGAATTCTTGCAGTTCATGCTAAGATATTGAGTGAGGGTTTTATATGCCATGTATAGGAGTATGCAAGTAAGTGTTCCTGCTATAATCAACAGAACAGTGCCAGTTATGACATACCTTCAGCTGGCAGTCACTTTTTTGTCTCTTTGTAATGTTATTGTAGCAAATAAAATAAATGTACTTGCAAATATAATGTGTATGTTGTTTTTTTGTTTGTTTATTTATTTATGAATTAATGAATTTGTTTATGAATGGATTAATTCATTAATTAATTAACTTAATTTTTTACTTAGCTAATTATTTATGTATTTATGTATTAATTTTATTTACTTATTCATTTTACTTGTGAATGAATTTATTTGTTTGAGCATTTAGTTATTTGATAATGCATGAATTTATTAATGAATGCATAATTGTTTTTCATTTATTCACGAGTAAATGAATTAATTTATGTATTTTTTTAGTTATTCGTGAATTATCTAATAAATTAATATATTTTAGTTTGTTATTTACTTACAATAGATATTTAGTGGTCAGTACATAAAAAATACAAAATAGTGAAATTGTGCTACTCACATGAACCGTGCAACACACTCAACTCACTATTGATACCAACAGAGTTTGGCGAACATGAATATTGTGCAAAATAGCCCAGTTTTAAATAGACTGATCTATTTTTGTAAATTTTTCAATATTGAATGAAGCAAAAATATATATAGCCAACATTTATTTCTGCAATAAACCGTGTTTTACCACAGGTCACTGGTATAATCGACTTGTCCTGGTTTCTGCAGTGTGTGTTACGCTGAGAGTCTCGCGGTACAGTAATTCTGACTGTGGTTCTGTGGCTACAATGAGCCGTACGACCTTTGACCTCCAGACTTAATGCATTCAACGTCTGTTTCACTGCTCAACATCAGGACTGAGGAAGAATGTGTGTGTGTGTGTGTGTGTGTGTGTGTGGGAGAGACAGTAACTCTGTTCTTAGCTAGTGAGTCATCTACATAGACAGCATCCTTCTGAACACAAATGCATCCTTAGAGAACTGGGTTTAACAGTAGTCCCTCTACAATGGTATTTTTAAATTTATTGAACAAGTGGGTGTTTTTAAGTATTATAATTATAAGTGTTAAAGTGTTTATTACTATTTTTGTTAATTACTGTTTAGTTTTAGATTTGACTTAATTTTTCGTAAAACTTTGTTTGAATTTTTCTCTGGTGTCAGAATTTAGGTAATTGTTAACTTGTTTTTTCGTTTAAACTACTATTTGTTGTAGTATTTTTTGACGTTATTTGCTATTTTTAGAAACATTATTGTTCGGAATCGTTAATTTTAGCTATATTTCCGTGCATTAGTATTTTCTCGTAAAGTTTTGTTTAATTGTTCTCTTGTTTGTACTATGCAGTTATATCAGTATATCTTTTAAGATTAACGATTAATCTTACTATATATATATTTCATGTCTTGTTATATATTGTTCATTTTAAATTTATTACATTTTTAGTAATATTATGTACTTTTGTTATTTTTTTAATAATGCTATTAATTTATTAGAAATATACTAATTATTTTCAGTTAATGTTATTTATGTAGCTTATATTTATTAAACAAAAGTCGAAAACTTTTGAAAAATAAAATTTAAAAATGACAAATCAAATAAAATGACTAAAAAAAGAAACTATTGCTTAAACTCTGAACTACTTTTTATCAATACCTGTCATATTGAACGACACAAGTATATATTTATAAACAGAATTTCCTCGAATTGCATGGTTTTTTAATGTAGAAATGCGTTCAGGCATTCACCATGCAGGATGTAAGCAATTCCACCTTAGAATGTTTCCAAAATAAGGTCTCTAAGTAGGCAGCACAATTATAAGCATATATAATTATGCTGCCTACCTTTGAGAAGGTCAGGACCGCACCTATGATGCCTTAAAATGCTGTCTAGATAGACGGCGTGTGGGTTCAAACAGAGCTATGCGTCATGCATGTTATTGTCTATGGTGTATTCAGGTTCATATATCAGTTTTTTTTCTTGTTTCAGGGAAATAGGGAGTGACTGGAGGAATTTTGAGATGGAACAGATTACCCATAATTCACGAGGATAACTTAACTGGACCTGTTTCCTGTCTGGAGCCGCGAACAGCTCTATATCCAGCGGATCCGGACCGATCTGAGCAGAGCTGCGAGTTTGGAGCTGGTTTGTTAACTCTACAACTACTTTTCAAACTAGTTACACAACCAGTTAAGATACAGATATTTTCTAACACAAAGCCTTCACACAAACCTGCTGGCATTATGTTTTTGGCTGATTTTGTTAGTCTTATAGATATTTTTGACATTCAAAATGATTTTTTTAGCCAAGTGGTTAACGGTTTAAGACTTTCCCCCAGTTTAACACTGCATGTAAATATCTTTACTACTGTTCATATGTCTTGTGTTTGATATCAAAACTGTAGGATGCAACGAAACCCAACAATTTCAAAATGTAGGCACGTTTTCTTGTGTTATGGGTTTTTATAATGAGCGGGTTTTTGATAGTTATCAGTGTTTTGTTGTATGTAAACACACTCGACACGCACTGACAGCAGCTTGACGCTACGTATTGCTACCTTTTCCTAGTGATTATAATTGGTCCGTTGCTACAGGGGGGGGGGGGTTTGTTGCTACAGTTCTTAGGATTCAACTGGTTTCTAGTATGGTTTAACTGAAATCAAATATAATACCAGATGTTTACATGTCCCCAGTTTGGTACGTCTTGGCTGCCTGTACGACACATTCGGGCTTTTCATATACCAAATGATTGGATGTTTCACCATGACCACTCCCTCTCTTTGGTCCTTTAAAATGGCGACATTCATTTGTGGATCAAGTGTACACCCTTAATGACAATATGATAATATTTTGTAATTACCCTTATCTGACTACTTGTCAAAAGTTTGTCATAATAAACTCTCCGGAAATGTTATGGGGTTTTAAATCAAAATATGACTTTTTGTTACGAAACTTGTTGATTTCATACATGTCCTCATATGTGGACACCGGGACTAAAAGCATGTTTAATTACGTATTTTGGGAGACACAACAAATTAATAGAGAAAAATGATGTATCAATATTCCTATTAAATATTAAATATTATTGTGAAAATCTTGCTAATTATTACTCCCAATTTTGCACTTACTTTTTCATTCAATATTGCCCCAAAAACACATTAATATGCAAATTACATACAGTTTATCGATACATTGTATATAATGGAAAAACTAGTTTATTGCCATTTTACACCCAGTGCATAAATGTTGTATTGATTTATATTGTTAAATATCTTCATAACAGAGTGGAATCTCTTTATATAAAGTTTGGTATAAAAATTAAAATTGATTTGTGATTAAAACAAAAGTCCCACTGTTTTTGCCTTTTCATGTCTTTTTATTTTTTTTAAAACAGGACTTTTTAAAGTCCCGATGTCCTCTACAGAGGACATGGCATAACTTATGAATAAAATATAATTTTTCAAAAATGTTTTTACCATTTTTTTCTTATGCTCTAAACAGTGTAATGGCATGAAAAAATACTAAATTCACAAAACTTTTTTTTCCTGGTATTCAGGAGGATATAGACATCTTTAAAAGAACAAGGACGATAAAAATAAGGGGAAAAACACAAAATTCTAAAACATTAAATTAAAAATATAACACTAAAACCATTCCAAAACTATGAATAAAACTATATGATAGTAAATAACTGGTTCTAGCATTTGCTTATGTAGGAGCTTGTGTGTTTGTGAGTTTAGTTGTATACCAGTGTTATTTTAGTGTTATTTATATACTATTATAGTATTTATAGCTTTTATTTTTAGCTGTTATTTTTATATTTTCAGTTTCATTTTTAGTTTTAGTACCTTTATTTGCCTTTTGTCCTTTTTTATGTCTATTTACTTAATGTTTATTTTATTTCAGTTAGTTGCCAAAGCAACATTTCTAATTTTAATTTCTGTATAATTTTTGTATTTAATCGAATAGTTGTATGTGTTTTAATATTTAGATTACAAATATTTTATTTTATTTTATTTTCACACACTGAAACCTATTTTGAATAGTTTTAGTTTTAGTTAACAATAACAAGATTTCCATCCAAGGATTTTTTTTGCGAAAAAATATTTAGCGCTTCAAAATTTCTAGCGATATAGCTGACAATGCCGTTTATCGATAACATTTCTCATGTGTCGACACAAGCCAAGTTTCCATCCATTTTTTTGCGATGTTTTGTTATCGAAAAAAGAAAAAAGAGAATATGCGTAAAAAAAACTGCGAAATTTGCTGTCTCCAGCATGTTTCCATCCAACGTACTTTTTACCGATAAAATGGTGTATCGCAAAAAAAAAGATATATATATATTTATAGCCCTTGAGCTGTTTCCATACACAATTTCACATATTGCGCAAATTACATAGGTTAGTAGCCTGTTCTTCATCCATTTGAAAATAAACTTTATTATATAGGGTATTATTTAATTGTCTACATAAAATTATTTTTAACAAGTGTCATGATTTTTTTTTCTTAGACCTATAGACTATTTAGATACTTGAGCATCAAGCAATTTTCATAAACAGGTGCAGTTGTATTATTTTTTTTTCTGATTAACTTTTCATTGGACTGTTTTGGAAATAGGAATGCTCATTTCGGTTATTTTATTTCTCCTTATCGACAACCGACGGTCGTTAAGCCATTATTAATCATTAACCGACAAGATTATGTTAAATTACAATTAAATTATGTGGCTGTGACCCATTAAAAATTGGTTCCGGAATTCCTTTTTTTATACACGCAAAAAGCAGCATAAACAACCGAACGTGAGGATTCACATGGTCACATCACGCACCTGCAGCACTTCTGCAAAGGAGAAAAACATAATAAAGCTATAAGAAGTAATAGGCTTATTGCAAATATTTTTCATAATAATAATAAATTAACAATGAAAGAAAAAAAGATCGTAGGCCTATCGCATATTTCGTTTCATTTTTGTGATGCGCTCTTGAGAAAGCGGCATCCTGTTTGTTTCCTTTAATTTACAAAAGCACAATATTTTGTTTTTATTGTGAATGTAAATAAAACAAATATTGAAAATGGTTTCAAATAATGTCTTCTCTTATATGAACACAAATAATAAATATGGAAGTTGTTTCCACTGAAAATCAAGTGGCGTGCCGGCGCCTCACGCACACAGTGTAGCATTACACTCGACAACGCAGCCTGTCATTGTCATAATAAAATCCAGTCAGCCACATATGCCTATTGAAAAACCATGCTATTTTACTTCCCCTCACTCCACAACAAATCCTTTAAATTTAACGGTAGAACAGAACTGAGAACAAAACAAGAATGAAAATATAAGTTAACAAGCCAAAACTAATTAATGTAAAGTTTTGTAGGCCTACTTTTTGTACAAAATTTATAAATTTTAACTTGCAAAGTAAAGGAACACCAAATTAAAATGTGTGTTTGAAAGGTAACTCGTCTTTTTCTTACCATATATAAAATAATTTTAGATACAGTTTAATAATATGAATAGGCCTATTATTTAATGCGCTTTTGAACTACAGAGAAACGGTGCTTTAACGTGAGCAACACCACGAACACGGATGCTGCCTATAGGCTAATTCTGTCATGTGACACCACATTTATCTGCGTTAAAGCCCCTTTTCTCGACAAAAATAATTTCCCAAATTTTTTGTGACATTTGGACTATCGATATATTTTATGCGCTAATGTTAAACGGAAAACGATTGTGTCGACACACTTGAAATTTTATCGATAAATGGCAGCTATATCGGTAAAAATTTTGAAGCACTAAATATTTTTTCGCAAAAAATCCTTGGATGGAAACCTGGCTACTTTTTTTTAGGGGTGACGTCATCACGCACACCATTTTATCGGTAAAAAGCAAGTTGGATGGAAAGAGGCTGGAGACAGCAAATTTCGCAACGTTTTTTTTTACGCATATTCTTTTTGTCGATAACAAAACATCGCAAAAAAACTGGATGGAAACTTGGCTAATAACAAAACAGGGTATGTTTAGAATAGCATACTAGCATACTATTTTTGCTCTCTTTGCAGTATGCACAGTATTTGTTATCTGTACCCATGTAATACTTGGATGTCCTACTACAATAATCAAAATGTGCATTATACAGCAAACCACACTGTATCCCACAATGCAATGCGTTTGACTTGACCTTCCATTTCTAGTGTGATGAATGAACAAGTAATGCAATCAGCTGCCGTTTCCTTCTTGACTAATTGATATTCCATCAACATTTCAGACATATTTATACAAAATTATTGTTTAAAATACAAAATAATATTTCTATGCGGCCCACTAAATTAAACACATTTCATACTCCATATACTGTGTCTCATACTATTTTTTTTTAATGATCAGCCAGTGTGGAGTGAATAGTGTGCAGTATGTAGTATGCAGTAAGCAGCACATGTGTGTCGTGTCACGTCGGGTCGCTCTGTTTTGGGGTGAATCCAACCTGGTCTAATTTAATCAGAGTTTTTGGGCAGTGCTCTCCTCTCTCAAACTAGATCTAATTAATTCACTTAGTTAATTAACTCTCCTCAGCCAGAATCTAATTACGCCGTCCGTTCACAGACGAGTAGCTCTAAACAAACATGTTTTATTCCCTCATTTACGCTCCGTCTCTCTATAGGAACAATTAGAGAAGGAGAGCTTTGTGTTGGTTGTGCTCTTTCTCTCTGTGTCTTTGTGTCTGGTCAGTGTACGCAGTGGAATCTACAGCGCACATGCTCAGGTTTGCTCGGGTTAATGTTTTCTCCCGAACTTATCTTCTCTGTCTGACCCATTTCCTCTGGCTAATCACTTTTGGGAAAGAATCCCAAAGTCTCTCTCTCTCTACCTGTCCGTATCTCTCTGCTCCTTCTCCTCTCTTTCCTTCTTCATGGTTTATGGAACGTTGAGTTTTTTCAGTCTTGTTCTTGGAAGCTTTTAACCCTATAAAGCCTGCTGTGTTGTATTTGATACACAAGCCTCTAAATGATCAAAAACCTGTTTCACACTCAATCTCCTCATGTCTTCTGATTGATAGTTTAGAGCTTTTTATCAAGACAAATCTCTTTTAGTATAATTGTACAAACGTCCACCTTCAGCTCCTGCTTCACGTGTCTTTCTGCTGTCAAATCTTGACTTGATTCTCCATCAATCATTTTTTAGAAGAATCAATGTGTCTCAAATCTGATCCTCAGGATCTTTTGAGGAGCGTTTGTTTCCAGAAGCTTTACTTTCACTGTTCCTCAGCGGAGGAATGATCTTCACAAGCCTCCAGAACATCTCACATCTTCTGAGGAGCGGTTATTTCTTCAGCTCTCAATCAGCATTGGATTGCATCGCATTATATATATATTCAAATAAATATCAGAATCTGCACCAAATTGCATATTTTCGGCAGTGTGTCTCTAATTAGGACATATTCTCACTATATAATATTATATGAGCCATAAAAGCCTGATGTATTAAATATGGTACTCAACAAAAAACACATATGCAGACTTTTTTTTAAAGGTTTAATAAACTGTTCAATTAAAAAAGAAGAACTATTTCCCTTTATAGCTTCATTTGCAAAATTTGCAATAAAAAATGTCCTGCTATATTCTCATTGTAGTTTAAAGGAAGTAATTGAAAAGTCATGATGTTCTCACCCTTATGTCATGTTAATGCTAGTTTAATACTTCATGTTAGCAAACCCTGACATGATTATTTGAGGAACATCAACCCAGCTAACAAGGAACATGCTCAGAACTTTAGCTAATGTTCAGGCAAGGTTCTCAAAATTATGAACAAATGTTCTTCCAGTAACGTTAATAGAATGTTTGTTCAGAGTTATCTGGTATTTGAAAATGTTCCTAAAATGTTAGTACAATGCATAGTTCATGGAATGCTTTATGGAACATTCATCTAACGTTTTTTTAAATGTTAATTGTTTTAGAACATTCAGAGAAGATACAAAAGTAACAGTTGTTTTATGTTTGGAAAACTATAAAATGGAATGTTCACTTAACATTTGCATAAACTTTAAAAAGACAATGGACATTTGAAATGCTCAGAGAACATTCAGAAATAACTTTTCATAACTTAATGGGAACATTAGTGCCCCCAAAACGTAGTAGAACACATTTGTTAGATGGCATACATATAATGTTTTTGTTTGGAAAAAGTTTAAAAAGTAAGTTCAATATGACGTCAACTTTTAGTCATTAAAGTTGTTACAATTGAACAGGAAAAACGTTATAATACTATTGAACGGTTGTTCCTGTAAAAACTGCGGGCCTTGACTGAGGGTGTTTGATAGTGGTCATTCTGAGTTCATAAGATGCTTGTTTTAAATATTTCCGGGCTAGCGAACACACAACAACAAAACAAAAACCAACACACCCCACACAACACAAAACACAAACAACAAACACACACAAAAAAACACAAAAAAACAAAAAATACATAAATTGTGTCTCTATCTTTTGTGGTAACTGGGTGATGGTTTTGTTGTGTTGGAACGAATCTGAAGTGTGTGAATGTGATGTGGACATTAAAGTATGCTTGTTATATAAACAAAAAAAACAAAAAAAAAAAGAACAAAGAAAAAAAAAACAAAAAAAAAAACAAAAAAAAACAACAAAAAAAAAACAACCAACAAAAAAAAAAAAGTTGTTGAAGGTTGTTATGTAAATGATTGGGATAATGAAGTAATAAAGAGGAAAATTTAACATGTAATATTAGAGACATTGTGATATTCAAATAGCAATGTGTTCAAAGTTAAAAGATTATTTTGAATTAAAGTTTATCTGGAAAATAGTTTGGTAGTTGGGACAATTGGTTAGGAATGGTTTGATGTGTTGGTTTATAGTGTTTTTATATTGGTTATTTGTGAATTAAATTTGATTATTTTTATGTGCTGTTATTTATTTTTTTTTAGGAATTTGATTTTCATTTAAGGTGATTTTTAGTTAGTTTTCTTTTCAGTTTTTCTTCTTTATTTTTTTCAAATTTTGTTTTTTTAGATGAATGGTTTTCGTACAATCTCTTGTTGTATTATGTTTTCTCCTTTTTTTTTGATTCTTCTCTCTTTTCCTTTTGTTGTGTTTTTCTTTCCTTTATTTGAGCGCAGGGGAGGGCACGAGCGCGGCGCCACGGGGCGCGGTGTAGTGTCGACTACGCTCTGGTCGTAAGAGGGAGTGGCGACGGTCGTAAGACAATTCAGGCGCAGAGTGGGATCGAGGGCGAAGGCGAGGGGGGGGACGCGCAGGATGCGGAGTGAATCTTGAGTCCCTGGTGTAATTGGAGTAGAGTGCAGGTTGAACGCGCACGGGCATCAGAGAGACAGCGGCTCAGCACCACGACCGGAAGGCGAGGAGACCGCAGGGCCGAGCCAGACAGAAGAAGCGGACGCGGGAGAGGTGCGAGCACACACACACACAGACGCGCGCGCACCCCCGCAGGAGAGCTGGAGAAGACAGCTTTCAAGAGTGGCTATCTTACAATTCCTACTTGTTTGCGATAACTGAGATTTTATCTCACAATTCAATTTTTTATTCAATGAGAGAAAAAAAGCTTTAGATTCCTTTCATATAGGTCTTCTGTGTTTTATCATTCAGCAGCTGAAAATCATAAGTCTGTTTTTGATGAAAACAGTGTAATTTCTGGTGTTTGTTCAGACTCTGTCCATGTTTCAGCATGTTCTCGCTTCTGTTTTGATACACACACACACCCAACACACCACAAACACACACACACACTGAAAAGGTCAGAGCTACTTGACATTATGTTTAGCATGTCAGTCATCCTTCAGTCTCTCTCTCTCACACACACAGTCCAGCGGGAGCACTGTGGAATCTGTCCCATAATGCACCATGGGAAACACAGAACTGAGATCTCTTCATTCTGCCACTGGAGAGACGCTCTTATTCCCTCTGTGTGTGTGTGTGTATTTGCAGAATCTTCTGGGTTGTCATTTTTCCGAGTAGCTCATACATCAATGACAGAAAAGAGTTGAGCTCCATCCAAAAAGCTGGCCAGCAACCTTACACTGCCTTGTAAGATACCTCAATTTAGCCAAAATAATAGGTAGTATCACATTTCTTTGCAGATATATACAGTATATAGTGGTTAATTTATATATATTTAAATAATATAATTGTATTGTAAGGTAAATGTAAAAAATATTAACATTTTCATCTTATTACTGAATATTTTAAATTTGTATATTAAATTAACATTAATTTATGCATATATGTATATTATGCAATATTGAAGTATGAATAAAATGATTTTTTTAATGTCTGTGTTATATAATATCTTATGCTTATTATTGCATTAAGTAATGCATTAGTTTAGCTACCTGATCAAATCAAGCTTGTACTCCAATGAAAGCAAATCAAATCCTTTAGAGGGTTAGTTCACCCAAAAATGAAAAAGTGATGTTTATCTGAGTGACCCCCAGGGCATCCAAGATGTAGGTGACTTTGTTTCTTCAGTATAACACAAACGAAGATTTTTAACTCCAGCTGTTGCAGTCTGTCAGTCGTTTAATGCATGGCAATGGTAACAAAATCGATGAGAGTAAAAAAAAACATGCACAGACAAATCCAAATGAAACCCCGCGGCTCGTGACGACACATTGATGTCCTAAGACACGAAACGATCGGTTTGTGCCAGAAACCGAACAGTATTTATATCATATTTTACCTCTAAAACACCACAATGTCCAACTGCTTTGAGCATGCGCACGACTTCCGGTGCGTGAGGTGTGTACGCGCTCTGCCGTAGTTTATGTTAATGTGTGTGTTGATATCCAGCCGAAGAGCAATCAACCATAACTTCAGGCGAGCAGGCTCAGAAGTTGGGAATACGTGGAAAGTCACCACTCCGAATGAGTTCGCGCGAGAGAACGTAAACTTTTAGTTTTAAGTCGGTTTGAACAAATCCGGATAAGCGCAAGTAAGTACCAATTTGATTAGCCGTCGTACCTACAATAACTGTGCACTGTGTAAACAATGAGTGACGTATACGCGCGAGAGATCACTTCCGGCGCTCGCGTAAACTACGCCAGAGGGCGTACACACCTCACGCACCGGATGCCGTGCGCGCACCCAAAGACAGTTGGACATAGTGGTGTATTAGAGGTAAAAAATTATATAAATACTGTTCGGTTTCTTGCACAAACCGATCGTTTCGTGTCTTAGGACATCAATGTGTCATCACGAGCCGCAGGGTTTATTTTGGATTTGTCTGTGCATGTTTTTTTTACTCTCATAGATTTTGTTACCATTGCCATGCATTATACTGATAGAATGCAACGGTTGGAGTTAAAAATCATCATGTGTGTTCTACTGAATAAATAAAGTCACCTACATCTTGGATGCCCTGGGGGTAAGCAGATAAACATCACATTTTCATTTTTGGGTGAACTATCCCTTTAAGGCAAGTAAGTTCATTTGGTGGCCACTCAAGCACAACTCCTATTTACTTGAACTGAAAAAGATGGAAATCTCCAAACCTGTTTGTCATGATTAAGTTTCAGTATCACATTTCAAATCTGCAATAAAATCAACAACAACAGTATCATATATTTTGCTACTTTAGCTCAATTTAGACTATAACACTTTTTCTTTGAGCAGATCAGGCTGACGCACGTGTGTTTTAGAGTCAGACATTGACTTTATTTCTATGGAGGCCACTTTGAATGTTGCAGTTCCATTGATTTTCCTTCAAGAGGTTTGTCTCCTCTTCATTCTGACTGCAGCTGCTGCCTATGTGGTGTTCAGTCCTCTATATAATATAATGCCTTTATTATTCATGTCTCTCTTTAATTTACTGTCTGTCTAGGGGTTCCTGTTTTTGTTCTGTTTACTGTGAGCAAAAGTCACAGTTTGTGTGTGTGTGTGCAGTATGAACAAGTGAAAACAGGAAGCATGTTCAACACAATTGCACAGATGACCGTTTTATGTATGGTGGATACACATATTCATACATACATGCACATATCAATCATTCAAATCCTAATGAGTCTCAAATTCTTTGACCTTTGACCTTTAACTTTCTCTCCACCCTTTTCCTCCCTTGCTCCACTTCCTGTGACAGAAATAATCATTTTCTGTTTGGCACTGGCTGCTTAGGCTTCGCTCATGTGGAGGTCAGGGATCTAGAAAGGTCCAAAGCAATTAGTAAATCAATAAATAAACAGATCAAGAAAGTTAAATGTTCAAACCTATTTTTAGTTTGGCAATTAGAAATATACCTTTTTATCGGCGAAAAAAAAAAATTGAAATGCCCAAAATACGAGTTGTGTTATTTAAATATAAAAATTAGATTAGACACAATATTAAATAACTGAAGGAATTAGAAAAGCTGCCTTGGCAAATGACAGAAATATCTATAAGTTGGAGCAATAAAATGATTAACTGTAAATAAATAAAAAAATAACTAAAACTAATACTGAAAGAAAAATTTTAATAAATAAGAGAATTCTAAATCATAATATAAAAACTATTAAATGACATAATCATTCAAAGAATAGAAAGGCAACATAAAAATGAAATAGAAACTATATAAAAATATTAAACTAACCTGAAAAATAGTATATAAAACCAAATATTATAATAATTTATAAGTACATAAAACTAAAATAGCGCTGCTAAAATGTTTTAGTAATAATTTGTTTTTACTCAATTGCTAAATTGTTTTTTGGGAAACACGAAATGAGGATCTCTTCTTCTGCCAAAATTAGGCTTAATATCAAATTGCTTGAGGGGGGGGGGTGGGGGGGGGGGGGGGGGGGGGGGGGGGGGGGGGGGGGGGGGGGGGGGGGGGGGGGGGGGGGGGGGGGGGGGGGGGGGGGGGGGGGGGGGGGGGGGGGGGGGGGGGGGGGGGGGGGGGTCAGTATTAGTTTAATTTGGATCTAGGCTGTTTCCCAATTCTCATACTTACACAAACAAGTCCGATTGTCAAGGGGTTGTGGGTCATATCTCTGAGAGTAGTTAAAACATACTGCGATTTGGCATGACTATCTGGCATGTATTCGGAGCATTTGGGAGTAAGATTTAGGACTCGGAGTGAGACAGTCAGCTAATTCAGTGAGCGCTCCTGCCTAAACCATGAGAGAGAAATCCAAAATACTGCTCTAATCCTGTCTAATTACCCATCTCACACACACACACACACCCAAACACCACACACACATCAAACACCACACACACCACACACACACACACACCTACACACACACACACACACACCACACAGCCCAGTGGGTGACCGAATGAATGGATCACACACACTGGGAGGAGGATGTTGGGACAATGGCCTGGTCTCAGGGGCTTCTGTATTGTCTGAGTTTCATGTGGAAGCTGACCCGTCTTTCCCTTCCCACACCCCACCTGAGAGAAACCCGAGCCGCGGCTTAATCAGTATCAATCTAAGTGACTAAGTACACGACGTTTCACTCTTCACCCCTGTTTATAATGCCTCTAAACAATGCTGGCTACGGCAACCATAACTAGGTACTACTGCGCATTGTACTGATAATCAAAACTTCTCAATAAGTAATTGAAGGGAGCCTCGAGACAGATCTAGAGACCAGGACAGACCACACATACTGCATTGAACACATGTTTTGTGAAAATCTGTTAAGCTATGTATATATATATATATAATACACAGATATATCTGTTTTTTTTAGCATGCATCATGTTCTCATTGTCAGCTGTCTGTCCTGTTAATCATCATGGTTCAATCACTTTATTGAGCTCAAGTGTTTGTTAAGAACATAAGTGTAATATAATCTGTGTATGTGTATGAAATAAAACACCCGTTTGGATTTGACTGACAGAATAAACACAACACATCTCAGCATTTAATCGAAGACAAATTGGGCCCAGATGTAGCGGTAGAGTCACACACACACGAACATGCTCAAATTCCCACTTTCTCTCTGGAAGATCATGAGCTTTTTGTTGGCAGTAGCACGACAGTAAAACCCTAAATATCCTTTTCCAGTCGTCTTTATTGATCGGGTGGGTGGGATGAGGTTGCAGCAGTGTGTGTTTTGTGTAGTTTGGGGATCTATATAAGGATATAAAGTTTGTCATGACTAGTCATGTGACACCTAACGATGCGTCATATTTACACAGCACACACCACAAACACACACTCACACACACACACACACACACACACACAGGTTTGTTTTTGTGAATTGTGGGGACTCTCCATAGGCGTAATGGTTTTTATACTGTACAAACCATATTTTCTATCACCCTACACCAACCCTACCCCTAAACTACCCCTTACAGGAGACTTTCTGCATTCTGAATGAGTTATAAGCCTTTTGAAATATGGGGACACTCAAAATGTCCTCATAAATCACTTTCTCGTTGTAATACCTGTCATACCCATGTGATTATACAAATTTGTGTCCTCATCAATCCAAACACACACACACACACACACCCACGACTTCACAAAAACCTCTAAGTGTCTGTTTGAGATTTTTTTCTATTAAATTCGCATTTTTATCAGGCTCTTATGTTTAGGTTCAGTAATTTCACTTTTATGGCAAAGGAAAGGTTATAAGACAGTTTTTGAATTCCTTAATTATTTTCAAAAATGTCCAATGTTGTTTTTATATAGGAGCCTGCTAAAAATGGTCAAAATAATAAAAATAATACATAATTGAAAAAAAGTATAATAAAAAACAACAACAACAACAACAAACATTTTTTTCTTGAACGTTTTCAAACTGTTGCCATGCATCCTGCCCCTGGAAATTCTAGCAGTGCAGGTAATGTTAGTGTGCATTAGTGAAGGAGTGCTAGAATCTCTCTCATTGTTGGGTCGATAGCAGCTGTTGGGCAGATCTGTATCGGTCCGTCTCTCTCTCTCTCTCTGTCTGTTGGGTCAGTCTGAGGTCAGTGTGCTGCCCACCTGTCAGCAGGTGCTGGGACACAATGACACACCTGTCCCTGCACACACACACACACTGATGAACTTTTGCTCATGAGGTACGTTTGCACTGCCAGGCATGAAATCTATCAGCAAAACAGCACAAACCTACTGAACACAGTGAGCATTGATAAATCTATCTGTCTGTATCTCTCTCCTGTCCATCTGTGTGTTTTCTTTTCCCAGAGTGCATTGCTGGAATATGTGTGAGAGTGAACAGGAGACTGAGGTCGCAGGGAAGTCAAGTAGGGATGCATTGTGTGGAAAAAGGACACGTCCTGTCCGCTTCCCCAGTCTGTTATGTGGTAGTCTATGTATGTGAACAGCAATAAATAACAAGTGATTAAATCATGCGTTTCTGGTTTACACCGATACACACCTGAGATATACAGTGGGTACGGAAGTATTCAGACCCCCTTAAATTTTCACTCTTAACAATATTGCAGACATTTGCTAAAATCAGTAGTTACTTTTTTTCCTCATTAATGTACACACAGCACTCCATTTTGACAGAAAAACACAGAATTTTTGATATTTTTGCAGATTTATTAAAAAAAGAAAAACTGAAAAATCACATGGTCCTAAGTATTCAGACACATTGCTCAGTATTCGTAGAAAGAAGCACTCTTTTGATTTAATACAGCCATGAGTCTTTTTGGGAAGATGCAACAAGTTTTTCACACCTGAATTTGGTGATCCTCTGCCATTCCTCCTTGCAGATCCTCCCAGTTCTGTCAGGTTGGATGGTAAACGTTGGTGGACAGGCATTTTTAGGTCTCTCCAGAGATGCTAAATTGGTTTAAGTCAGGGCTCTGGCTGGGCAATTCAAGAACAGTCACAGAGTTATTGTGAAGCAACTCCTTCGTTATTTTAGCTGTGTGCATAGGGTCATTGTCTTGGTGGAAGGTAAACCTTCGGCCCAGTCTGAGGTGCTGAGCACTCTGGAGAAGGTTTTCGTACAGGATATCCCTGTACTTGGCCGCAAGTCCAGTCGTCCTGTCCCTGCAGCTGAAGAACACCCGCACAGCATGATGCTGCCACCACATGCTTCACTGTTGGGACTGTATTAGACAGGTGATGAGCCGTGCCTGGTTTTCTCCACACATACCGCTTAGAATTTAAGGCCAAAAAGTTTTATCTTGGTCTAATCAGACCAGAGATCTTATTTCTCACCATCTTGGAGTCCTCAATGCGGGCTTTCATGTGTCTTGCACTGAGGAGAGAGGCTTCCGTCGGGCCACTCTGCATAAAGCCCCGACTGGTGGAGGGCTACAGTGATGGTTGACTTTCTACAACTTCTCCCATCTCCCGACTGCATCTCTGGAGCTCAGCCACAGTGATCTTTGGGTGCTTCTTTACCTCTCTCACCAAGGCTCTTCACCGGATAGCTCAGTTTGGCCGGACGGCTAGCTCTAGGAAGGGTTCTGGTCGTCCAAACTTCTTCCATTTAAGGATTATGGAGGCCGCTGTGGTCTTAGGAACCTTAAGTGCAGCAGAAATTTTTGTAACCATGGCCAGATCTGTGCCTTGCCACAATACTGTCTCTGAGCTCTTCAGGCAGTTCCTTTGTCCTCATGATTCTCATTTGCTCTGACAGCACTGTGAGCTGTAAGGTCTTATATAAACAGATGTGTGGCTTTCCTAATCAAGACCAATCAGTATAATCAAATACAGCTGGAATCAAATGAAGGTGTAGAACCATCTCAAGTTTGATCAGAAGAAATGGACAGCACCTGTGTTAAATATATGAGTGGCACAGCAAAGGGTCTGAATACTTAGGACCATGTGATATTTCAGTTTTTCGTTTTTAATAAATCTGCAAAATGTCAACAATTCTGTGTTTTTGTCAATATGGGGTGCTGTGTGTACATTAATGAGGAAAAAAAATTAACCTAAATGATTTTAGCAAATGGCTGCAAGATAACAAAGAGTGAAAAATTTAAAGGAGTCTGAATACTTTCTGTACCCACTGTAAATATATTGACTTATATATATAATATATATAATTATTTAATATTTATTATTATGTTTGATTTTTAATCCATTTGAGATGCTGAGCAAAGAAATTACACATTTATTCTTTATTTCTGATTGATGTCTAATTCTGAAGATCTGAAGGCACGACTGTTTTAGATATATTATATATAGTATAATATATTATATATATATCTTATATAGATAATATATATATATCTGATATTATATATAAAATTTTTTTAAATTATATTAATATTTTCTGTCATTAGATTGATACCGTAAAGAAGTGTCACCAACAGAATTAAAAATGGGTATATTAAAATATAAAAAAAATAATAGTACTGAATAATAAAATTATTAACATTTACTAAAAATAAATTAAAAAAATCAATATAAATTAAAATATGGCAATTTTTTACAGTTTTTCCAAGTGTTTTTTTTTTTTTGACAAACTGATGAAGCTCAAATAACAGTGTTTTGACGCGCCACTAAGTACCAGTGTTTCATTTGCCGCTATGAATGGAGCATTAATCTGGACAAATGTTTTTACAGTGAAAACTGACACAAATCGCCTCTCTTTCTTTTATGCTAGCTTTACACAAAAAACTCTTTCCAGGTTCAAAATTTACAACAAACACAGCAGACACACAGTGAGCAGGGAGAAAGGAGTACTGAATAATCTGCTGTAATGTTCACTTTTCCTTTTCACATTACACCACACACAAACACACACACCACACACACACACACATACTCATAAAACACACCGATGTCTATGAGAAGCTCTCTGACAGGGAGAAATCAGACCCGGCATCAAAGCTGGGAAAAATCCACACAGGACTAAATGGGTATATAACTGACTTAGACGCCGGGATCTGGGGTGTGAGTGATGTGTGTGTGGGTGTGTGTGTGTGGGTTGTGTGTGTGTGTAGTCTCTGGCTCTGTGCTCTGTAGGTATGATGCGTGGTGTCAGGGTCGTATAGTGCTCCAGGTAAGTGCGATCTATCTGATTGTGTGGTGTGTGTGTGTGTGTGGTGAGAGAGATTTGTGTTCACTCTGTCTTAGGATATCACACAGCAGGACACTGTGCTATGCTGGCATCTGAGCCATCATCAATTATTAAATCACACACTCACAGATGATGTCTTCAGTAGATTCAGAGTGTAGAAAGAGCTACTTTGGGCTCCTTAGCACATAGCACATCAAAACGCTGACTAACTTTATAGGTAGGAAATTTATGGTTTATTAGACACTTAAAAGAATAGTCACCCAAAATGAAAATTGCTGAAAAATGTCCTCCCGATGTAGATGAATGTTCTTCATAGATTTGGAGAAATGTATTACATCACTTGCTCACCAATAGATTTTCTGCAGTGAATTGGTGAGTTCAGAATGAGAGTTCAAACAGCTGATTTATAAACATCACAATAATCCACAAGTATCCACACCACTCCAGTCCATCAGTTAAAAACTTGTGAAGCCAAAAGTTGCGTTTGAAAGAAACAAATACATCAGTAAGACATTTTTAACTGTTGCTTCCAGCTAAATAATGAGTGCATGGGGTCAGTCTGTGGGTGAGGATAAAACCGTCTGTGTGGCCACTGTCCAGAGATTGAGACAGCACTGCTGATTGATCAATACTGTCTGCGTCTGATTTCAAATGAAACAAGTTTTGTATTTTTCATGCGCAAGATCAATGTCTCAATAATTTATGTTGAATGGACAGACCAACAACATCTGACTCTATCTATCAGTGTCTGTCTATCTGTCTGACTGTCTGTCTGTCTTTTTTTATTTGCGTACAGATTTAAAACTATGAAAATGTTCATGATGCTTACAGTATGTATTGTGTTCTGCCTTCCTGTGTTTCTATCGGTGGTCTGTTTGCGCCTCAACCTGTCACTCTGGGTTAGTGTGTGTGTGTGTGGGGGGTGTGTTTGTGTGTCATGACCTCTCATTGTTTTCCTGTCATTCTTTCACTGGGTAGAGAGAGCTCAAGAGGTCAGAGGTCAGAAAGTCAAAGAGCGTGTGTGTGTGTGTGTGTGAGACACTCGCACTCTCTCGACACTTTCTTCCGGCCTTTCCCACAGAATAACAAGAGTCAGTTTTTTGAAGAAAATATGAATGTACAAAACTCTGTGCCACGATGTTGGAATGTTGTAGGCGATTCCCACGATGTTAGTATGTGGTTTCTATGGTGTTGTAGTGGGTGCTAGTGTTTTTTCCCTTCTGACATGAAAGAGTCCTGCAAATCACGTCTCTGTGGAAGTCTGGTCTATGTATATGGATATGTATGTGGTATTTTTTTAAAACCACCTCAATTTCAAATGCCCGGACACTATTGAATGAGAACAAAATTGAAACGTGAATTGAGCTAAAATATTGTCTTCTTGTAGAGCTGCTTTACAGCTGAAAATTTACTTTTGTTTTTGATTTATAATTGCAATTTGCACATCCAGTTGTTGAAAGGAACTGAATCAAAATTGAACTAAATTGAGCTGAATAATGACAGTGTTGTCTTCCGTAGAACGTCTTTAGAGCTGAGCTGAACTTGTTTCCATTTCATAATTAATGAACTTTGCAACACTTGAACTGAATCAGCTGAATCAACATTGACACTGGTTGAATTGAACTGAATAATAATTCTATTATCTTCTGTAGAACTGGTTATAGCTGAAATTAAACTAGTTTCTGATTCATAACTGATGAACTGGCAATATCAGTGATGTTACTGAACTGAATTGAATCAACATTGAACTTAATTGAGCTGAATTTTATGTAGAGCAGTTTTGAGCTGAATAGAACTTGTTTCTTTTTCATAATTGGACTTTGCAACACTGACACTTCGAACTACAATACACAATATTAATGAACTTTGCAACATTGACACTGTTTTTGAACTAAATTGAATCAACATTCAACTGAACTGAATTAAAAGGCTCTTCTATAGAGCTGCTGTACAGCTGAATTGAACTTGTTTCCTTTTCGTAATTGATGTCCTTTGCAACACTGACACTTAAATTGAATCAGTTGAGTCAACATAGACACTTGTTGAACTGAATAAAATCAGCAATGAATAGAATTGTGCTGATAGATTTCTGTTTTAAAACTGACGAAATTTGCAACACTGACACTTGAATAGAATCTTATTGAACTGAACTGAATCAACTTTAAACCAAACTGAGCTAAATCATTTCGGTTTCATAACTCAAGAACTTTGCAACACTGACACTTGAATTTAATGTGTTGAATCAACATATTATTAAACTGAACTAAATCAACATTGAACTGAATTGAGCTGAACGGTGACAACACTGTTGTCTTCTGTTGAGCTGTTTTATAGCACTGTACAGATTCACACGTCATTTCATGATTTCATGATGAAATTTGCTACATTAACGCTGATATTTTCATGCTTATTACCGTGAAACTGCTTTGAAACGATCTGTAATAAATAAAGCACTATAGAAATAAATGTGACTTGACTTAGACTTGTTTAGACACTTTTTGATGACCACGGCATCACCATCTGATATGATAACAGTACCATCATGCTCTTCATTGCATCAGTCCCTGCTCGCACTATTTTCCACAACGCTTCTCTCTTTTTCTCCGCAGAAGTTTCCTTCAGCAGTGTAAAGAAATGAAAAGT